>MU120960.1:0-106490 GCA_014904835.1 Paxillus ammoniavirescens | reverse complement strand
TTCTGTATCATGGAGTGGTAGTGTATCAAGGAGCCATTGATAACTGTACTTTGTGGACTACACTTGGTGCATGGGCAAATATTCAATTAGATTTTATGAAGAATACAGTGCTAGTTTTTAGCGTTCAGGTTTCCGGTTCGTCGTCAAAATACAAAGGCAATACAAAGGCAATTTATAGTCTGTTCTATGAGAGGAACGATTGCCGCTCTATATCCGCCACATAGGGTGATCAATCCACCCTCGGTCCCGCCGATCTCACACTCTCTTTCACATCTCCCTCATACAACCTGAAGGCCTTCTGGAACATGCTCCCGAGCTTACGGACCTCCCTCTCAAAGGCCTCTTTGTCAGCCCAAGCCAGGCTAGGGTTGAGAAGCTCGCGAGGAACGCCCTCGATGCTGGTGGGAACCTGAAGCCCGAATACACCGAATGTCTCGTACTCGGCGGTGAGGAGTTCACCGGAGTGGACGGCGTCGACGATACGGCGGGTATATTTCAAGGGGCAGCGCTTGCCAGTGCCGAACTTGCCGCCAGTCCATCCGGTGTTGATGAGCCAGCAGGATACATTGTGCTTCGACATGCGATCGGCCAACATCTCAGCGTACCGACTCGGCTGTTCGTCCAGATCAAAAACACATCAAGACAGGTGGGAAAAGACGAATACGTACGTGGAGAACGATGAAAGGTGCGCTGTAGCAGGTCGAGAAAGTCGGGATCGGTTCAAGGACGCCATCCTCGGTACCAGGAGTCTTCCTGTTGACCGATCAGCTCACGATTCGCAGCGCAACAGTAGCGGACTTACGAGGTGTAACCAGCAAGGAAATGGTAGCTTGCCTGGCTAGGCGACAGTTTGCTGATCGGGGGAAGGACACCGAACGCATCGCAGGTCAACATGATGATGTTGCTAGGCTGGTTCTCGACCATGCAGGGGATCTTAGCGTTGGGGATATACTCGATTGGGTAGGCGCAGCGCGTGTTCTCCGTGATGCTCACGTCGTCGTAGTCCGGAGTGCGCGACAAGGGATTGTAAACAACATTCTCAAGAATCGAGCCGAAGCGGATGGCGTTGTAGATCTCGGGTTCCTTTTCCTGGGAAAGGTTGACGCACTTGGCATAACAACCACCCTCGATGTTAAAGACGCCAGTATCTGACCATACATGCTCGTCGTCTCCGATGAGCAAACGGTTGGGATCGGCCGAAAGGGTAGTCTTGCCGGTACCACTGAGACCGAAGAATAGGGTAACATCGCCTTTCTCCATTCCCACGTTTGCAGAGGAATGGAGAGAAAGCTGGCCAAATTTGACAGGCTGGAGATAGTGCATCACGGAGAAGACACCCTTCTTCATTTCGCCTGCATACTCGGTGCCGAGAATGACCATCTCCATCCGCTTGAAATTGATTTCAACAGACGTAGTGGAAGACATGCCCTTGGTGAAACGGTTGGCAGGGAACTGTCCAGCGTTGTAGATGATGAAGTCTGGCTCGCCGAAGTTGGCGAGCTCCTCCTCCGTCGGGCGGATCAGCATATTGTTCTGTTCCGAACGGATCAGCTACGGCATGAATTTATACAAGAACGACGGACCATGAATAGCGCATGGTAAGCGCGGGCGCAGATGACTCGGACCTTGATACGGTACTTCGGATCCCACTAGAAGGGACGTGAGTAACGTGCAGAATAGCAAGCGGGAAAGCCTTACGCCAGCGAAACCGTCGAAGACGTAGACATTGTCACGGGTGTTGAGGTAATCAATGGCACGCTCACGGTTGATCTCAAAGGTGTCTACAAGGTTCGAACTGATGAGGCAAGGCTCATAACCTAGGAGGGGGACTCACGTTCATCCATCTTGATATTGACAGAACCCCACCAGACATCATCTTTGCTGGTTTCTTCATAGACGATACGCTTGTCCTTGGGGCTGCGACCAGTCTTCTTTCCGGAGAAGTTGATCAGAGCGCCAGAGGAGGAGATGATGGCGCCTTCGTTCCGGATGGCGTCTTCGTACAGCTGCGCTACTGGAGCATTGCGCTTGAGCTGGATACGATCCATATCGAAACCAGCCTGCGAGAAATACTCGAGATCGCGACCGATGACTGTGGAGAATGAATATGAGGTGACATGGTGTTGACTGTAGACTCACGGTTGCTTGAGTACTCGTTGTCATGAGCCTGAGCATAGTTCCTGTGAAGGATATGCGGGGTAACATAGGGAGTCTGATGAGGGAGAACCATTTTTGTGGAGGAGTAAGCGACCTGGTCAAGCCACGTCAGAGGGAATTTATAAGCGCGAGAAAAGGAGAGGATGATCCGCGATTCGGGTTAGCGGACGGAATGGAGTGGGAGTGGGAATGGGAGTGAGAGAATGGGAGACCACGGTATGCGGGTTCAGCGAATACAAATTAATTACTTACTCTACGATGGAGGTGGTAGCGAACCGAGAAGGAGAGAGGTCGGTTAGAATGAAGATTAGATGTCAATGTTCTGCCCAATTTTATACCAGTGGCCAGCCACTCCCGTAGTACCATCCCATAATCTCCCGATAGAGTCTCTCCTCCGAAAAGTTCGCGACTCTTTCCGTGATTTTTTCCTCACTCTTGTCCTCGGCACTGCAGCACGGCCGTGCGCTAATAGTAGTTCGGCTATGCAGATAAGATTATTTATTGTAATGCGACCTGAAAACTGACACTAACGTGAGTCGTTCTATGAGTACACCCGGTTCGCTCCGAGTTCACTGGACCTTTGTCGGACACCGGGCGGAGCAACTTGAAGTGAGCAGTTATTGCTAGCTGGGCGATGTAGCAGTACGAGAACGAGGAATGTTAGCCATCGCCATCAATAGTACGTGATTTTGTCGGCCACATCATCGCACATCTCAGCGTGAAGAAGTTCCAGGTTCCGCTACTGGTAGCGAAAACCCCTCAGCCCTCAGCGCTGCCGTCAAGTAGCTGGTAGCTGTGGCAGATATCTCATGAATGTTTTTCAGGCGGCCCGTCTTCGTAAGTAGAGCTTCAAAATGGCAGTCCTAGATACTGCCCCAAGTTGACATATTTTGTGATGCGCTTGTCATGGAACTGGCAGTTGGAGTGCGCTCAAACCTCGCTTAGTAGTCGGCGTGGTCAGAATCACGTGTGGTTCATAAAGCGGATAAACATCGAGAGAATGCATATTGGAAAAAGAAGGGCTAAAGTCCGATTATGAAGTGTACAATAGGCGTCTAGGACCATGTCAATGACAATGCAAGGTATGGATAATAAACATATACGCTGGGATCTGTCGTCACAACAATTCAGTTACGAGTCGGAGCTAAGCCGTAGGAGAGACGGCCTGAGAAGAACGATAATCAGTCAGTTGTATTGGGAGGTGTTGAGTGGGTTACTCACCGGACTAGAGCTTGCAGGTTGTGCCCTCGAAGATGATGATGACGATCCCAGGCTAGTAGTGGAAGCAGGTGCAGATGACGATGTGGCAGCAGAGCTCGTGTGTGACGCAGTCATCGACTGAGCCGCCGACGATAGATCTCCAAGTGAGAGTAGACTGAGATCATAGGATGCCGGGACATGCATCTGGTTGACGTGCAGCCAAGGTATCTGGTATCCATTGAGGCCCATCCTGCGGATGTTTCTGTCAGCGAGCCACAGTTGTGTCGAACAGTAATTCAACCCACCTTGTAGTCGCGATAGCCTGAATATCCATGTATCCCAAAGGAATGATCGGCAAGGATGCTACCGCGCCCTGTACGAGTTTCACGTGTGGGAATTGGCCGCTATTCACCGTCTGACCAGGCGGAATGACAAAGTTACTGAACGCCTGGTCAAAGTGGGCATAGATCTCCCCATTGATGAGACCGTCTGCTTGGACAAATTCAATAACGAGATCTGCCCCCAGAGGATTGTAGATCTGAGGCACATCCGCTAGTTGGTCATTGATTCCCGGACAACGTGTGTAAAATCTACTCACATCAAAGCTGAGTTCGACCTCGTTGGTCACTAGGGTTTCCGCCGAGATGGTAGGATATATATGAGTGATAATAGGAGGCACGTTCAGCCCTGGGGGACCCTCAGTACCTATGCACAGACAGTTGCCCTCTGCACTCACCGGTCACGCTGGTCTGAAGGGTCACTCCCTCGAGAGCTGGTTCCAACGACGCAAATGGCGAACTGGCCGAATCTCCTTTCACAGTCAAGGGAAGCACACTATCACCTTGCACGAAGCTTGTCAGGAACGATTGTGCGACAGTATCATTGGCATCGGCGGGTTCGTAGTGGAACTCTCCAGCCATAGAGTTCTCCCCAGGTAGCAGGTTGAATGTCTGAGAAAAAGCTCGGTCAAGATGAATAGTCTTCACGGGACCCTGACTTACATTGAACGCCGCGCGTCCGATCATCACATCGTCGTAGTACACGGGCAGAGCAATTCCCACAGTCGAGAGCGAGACATTAGAGGGGTTTTCCAGCACTGTTGTGAGCGGTGCAACGATGTATTCATCTCCGCCATTTCCACCGCTGCCCGTAATGGATACATTGTTAATGGCAGCCGTGCCTCCAAACGAGTTGATGCCTGAGTCGAACCTGGTAAGCCGAAGAATTGTGGAACAAGGAAAGTTGCCTCACCCTTCAGAGTGGAGGTGACGTCGAAAGGAATGCCTGAAATAGGTACGTCACCGATGGAGGTCTTGGCCGTCACGTCGGCTGTTCCGCTTAGGTCGAAAGCGGCCGAGTCCGTGTCAGTAACCTCAGCAAACATAGCTTCAAATGCCGCATCGTTGAGCGATGTGAGCGGAACGTTGTGGAAGCTGATCGGGAGTGCTGCAAGGTTTCCAGTGGAAACACCACCCATAGTATCGGACGTTGGAAGGTTGAGCTGAGTCAAGCATTAGCCGGATCAACTTATGAAATGCATATATGCTTACTTCTGCAGCGGCTACTCCACCAGCGGCGAGGGTCATGTTGACTGATGACTGGATGACTTGCAGCGAGAAACCGAAGGGATTCTTGTACTCCGCCAGAGTGTTGTTGGAACCCGACAACGGAGCAAACGCCTCATCCTGGGTTTCCATCGACAGACTGAGGTCTGACAAAGCAATGGATTGGATGATCTAATGCAGTAGTGAGTATCCTAGAGAAAACTGCGTCCTGGTTCCGAACTCACGTCGAACTTCTGGCCAGGCAAGTTGACATTGAGCGTGAGTGTCTGGAATGCGTCACTCAGCCATGTGACTGGTGAGCTGGCCCCCGTAGGTTGGACTGATTCTCCCTTGACGCTCAATGTGATGTTATCTGCTGCGAGGTACTCTGAGAACAGCTGGCCGACCACGGCCAGGCCCTCGCCGCTCTGTGGAATCAGGCGGCCAGTGAGGTGTGAAGTGACCTGCGCCTCGGGAGGAAGCACGAGGTCGGTGGCGGACAACGCTAGAAATGATTTGAGGAAAATGAGCTGGATAAAAAGATGGTCGCACTTACGTCCGATCAGAGTGTTCTCAAAGTAAGCTTGGAAGGTAGCAGTGCCCATATCGATGCCGAGCTCTGCAGAAAAGGATCAGTCACAGTCGAGAAAAGACATTGACGCATGACCCACGAGCAGGTGACGGAATGAGCGAATCAGTGCTGATCGTGATCCCTCCTGCTGGATCATCGGAGGGTAACTGGAAGTTGCTAATAGTCACTCCAGGCAAACCATTGAAGGCTTTCAACGTGATCGTTTTCGTCAAGGATACATTGTCGAAGATCGTGCCCAGAGCAGTCAGCCGAAGTTTAGATGTAGAGATAGTCCACTCAAAGCTCGGGTTGTGAAGCAAGTAGGTAGCGAAGGACGTGAATCTGTACGAGGTGTATCAGCGAAGTGAAGTCAACACTACAATGAGACCTACTGGTCCTGATTGGTGATAGCTAGTTTCCCTTGTGCCTGATAGTTAGGGACACCAGTGTTGGCAGCAGCGCAGACTTAAAAAAACGTATTGAATGCAACTGGATTTGGCGTATGCAGCGCGCCACTTACCAGGAGGTAGCGAGATGGTCGCAATATCGTTGCCTTGCCATGTCACGCTACAGCTGCCGTCAGTTCGAAATCCAGTTCAATCGAATTCCCACATACGTGACGGGTTCGAGGAATTCAATCATGGCATCGAGGGGGCCAACGTTAGTTAGGGAACCTTGAAGAGTCAAGTCAAAGCCATCATTCGAGATGTTTCTGTGTGGGAGTGAATCACCACACAATGCACAATACATAAGGAACATACGTGATGTTTGCTTCAGAAAAGGCAAGGTTAGCACCGGTGACAAGATCTTGTGCAATCGGCGCCGCAACCGCTCCAATGAGATAAAGAGCGGTCTGGTCGGTCTGTCGAGATTTAAGGGTGAGAATGAAGTTATCCAGCATAATAACCATCCCTTACGATTGCTGTGACACCTTTCTGTATGAAAGAAAGATCCGTGGCATCTACAGCGACCCATGAGATGAGCTTCGTTCGAAAGATGGACCATGGCTTACAGTCGTCCAACTTCACTGAAGAATCAACCGCTAGATCGACTTGAAGGCCCTTCAGGGCGTTGAGGATGGCGTCATCGACATCAAACTGGTTCCCGCTGCAAAAATAACTGAGCACCCGAATAAGGAAGTCTATGTGCTTCCCGTACCTGACACATGTTGGAGGACTGGTGTCGACGGAAGTGTTGACCTAGTGATACCACAGCATCAGCACCTAATGTGCACGTTAATAAGCACTCGAAACATACTGGTGGATGGAAGTTCGGGTTATCAATAACCATCTGGAAGAGTTCAGTCAGCGGCCCAAGGTCCACGTTGTGTTCCTGGGCCGAAACGCTGATCAATTCAATGATCGTCAGTGGGTCCAAGTTAAAATTAAACGGAAGGGCCGGCGACGTGATATTGCTGTGGCCGTCTGCGTGGATTGGATCTGACGAGCGGTCAACATTATTGATGGTGCCAACGGTCAAGTTCTGGAATGTCGCGGTCGCAGACATCTCGAGAAGATTGATGCTTGCGGTGAAAGGATTTGAAAGCGTGAAGGAGGTCGATGCAATCCCCGTCTGCACAATGTCGACGGGGAACTCGAGTGATGCGCTACCTATAAGGTTTTGATGCAGGGCAGGTATAGTGACTGGCGAAAGCTTAATCTGGGAGAGTGCTAATTGCAAAGATTCAATGGGAGTGGAGCTGGTGGATCCCATGATGACCGTGTTGGAATCGATGCCTTGAAGATAGTTTTCCAGCATCGCTTGACCTGCAGCAGTCTGCGAGCTTCCTTGCGGGGCATATAACACGTCTGGCACAGGTCACCGTTATTAGTGCCAAGGCCAATCTTTCGTTGAAAACGCCTACCAGTTGGGTAGTTGACCGAACCAGGCTGAATGATCATGTTGCTCTGTAGTGTGTTAGGTCCAACGACATAGAGGTGATTTCAATGGACCCACCAAATCAGCAGACCCGATAGTCTCGTCTCTGTTTTTGATAGTCAATTGTATGTTCAAAGACGTTGCGTTGACTGAACTCACTCGAACTGCAAAGTGAACGAGACATCTCCCGTACCTGCAAGTATTGTGAGTGAGTTGGCTCCAAAAGACCGTTATGTTATGTTACCAATTGTCAAATTACTACATTGGATCACAGGTTAGCTCGATGTCCCGAGAGATGCTCCAACTCCTTACCTCGGGTTGTAAAGGGCAGTGTCAACCTTGATCAGAAGATAGTCCGTGTACCCGTGATTGACATCGAGATTGGCCACAGTGACTGGTTTGGCAACGAGGCCCTGGAGACCAGCAATAGAAGAGTCGACGGAGAACTCGATATCTGACAGCGACAAAACGCCAACCGCAGTGGAAGCAGCGGCATTGGCAGCGCCAGACAGGGCGAGTGTTTCCATGCTCCCGAGTGTGGTCCCAGCGACGAAACTATCGAAGACTGAATGTTGGTCGGCATAAACAGCGAAAGGAACGTTTGAGAATGTCAGGTAAATAATTCGAGACTCCACGTCAGTTGTACTTGGTCCATTGGGTATGACTAGTTCTGCGAACGACTGTCCGTTGAAGCCGACCGTAATGTTCTGTGCCAAGGACGTAATATCGATAGGGAAGTTGAAAGGGAGAGTGAAAGCGGCGGTAGTCGCGTTGCTGCTTGACATTGGGTCATACGACGTGTCTTCCGTGAACAACAGTTCCATCTGCTCGAGAGTGATTGCCTTTATGATGTCAATTTTGCCCTGATTCGGCAAGGTTGTTGCAATCTGGAGCGTTTGGATCCCTTCATTCAACCAGGTGACCTTGATACGACTTTCAGGAGTTGTACAAGGCACTGATTACAGCCAGACTTACATCGCTTGGACCGGCGCCTGCTCCTTGAACCGTAACGTCGCTATCTAGCCCGTGGATGAAGTTATTGAAAATAGCTGAAACCACAGCCAATCCCTCAGAGGAGCTCTGTGGGATGAGACGGCCAGCAAGTGCGAGGGGTGAAGTGGACTGGGGAGCAAGTGTGAGAGAGGAAGACGACGATACAGGGGCGATCTCGATGCCGTTGGCAAAGGTGTTGAACGCGATGGAGCTGAGCTCGATGCCAACTTGGGAAGGCTGCTCTACAAGTCAGTCACAAAGTTAAATAGAAGGATGTAGCCTCATACGTTGGTTACTTCAGATTGGATGGTCAGTTGGATACCGCCCGCAGGGTCGTTGGCGGGCAAATCAAACGAATTGATCGTAACGCCATTCTTCAATCCATTGAACCCTTTGAGAGTAACGGACTTCGATGGGAGGGAAATGCCCGAAACCTCAATGCCTAGAGAAGCATTTTAGAGAACAAGTTGTAGATTCCTCACGAACACTTACCGAGTGCGTTAACTATTTGGATCTGTCAGTGTGCTGTTCGCTTGGATGCGATCGAGACGATGCTTACCAGTCAGATTTTCAGCAGCGATGTCCCATTGGAAGGACTCCTCGTTGAGCAAAACCTTCGTGAAGCTCGTGAGGTAATCAACATCGGCGACTTCGAACGTTGTCTGGACGTCAAGTGTAGCGCCAACATCACCAACAACATTAACATCGCTCATTTGCATTGTTCCAAGAAGTTGTCCGTTCCAAGAGACAGTCAGACCATTGCCGAAGGAAATTGTTGCGTCAACTGAAAATGCTTCAGGACAACAGCCTTATACACACAACCAGAGGAACGAGCTTACACGGTCCAGCATCGGTAATGCTTCCCTTCAGTTGAGTCCCTAAACCCCTAATTCAGCCAAGTGCGGCATGTCGTGATCGCTTGACTTACCAAAGGACGTCTCCTGTGGGTTTGTAATGACGACAGTATCGACACTACAGATACGTCAGCTGGGGTCGAAACCTGCATACAGTCGTGAGGCTTACCCAAGCACTGTACCGCTTACGATCTTCTGCACAATGGGTTGGGCTAAGACCGGCAAGATGAGGTTCAAGCTGCTGTCAGTGGAAATCGGGACGCTGAGTTGAGTGTAGTTCAGTGTCGTGGCGTATTCGCCTGAAAAGAAGAGATCAGGGAGTGGTACATGACGTCCAGACAGTTGGTCTTACCAATTGTAAGCTCAGCAGATAACTGGACATCAGAGCGCAACTGTTTGAAAGCAGTATCGACGAAAGAGGGCAGGTTGAAGCCTCTGCGAGGGTCCGGTCAGGACAGATGATAGCATTGTTAACCAAACACTCGTACGTATAGATGTTGCTCCTACGGTTGGCCGGCGTCGAATCTGCGGTAGTAGCCGTGACGTAGGAATATCCACCTAATGCCACAACCCCATCCAACGGCGTTGGATCAAGGCCGGCCTGAACAGCAAGCACACGAGTCAGAGTGAACAAGGTCGGGGGATCAAAGTTCATGTCCAAGTCGAGCGGAGGGGAGGTCGTGGTTGACTTTCCAGCTGAGGGGAAATTGGTAGTCGTCTCAATGGAACCAAGAACAAGTCCATGAGACGTAACGGAGGATGAAATTTTAGTGATGTCAAAGCTAGCCGTGAACGGATTGACGAGGTTCACAGTGACGTGGCTGATGTTGTTCTCATGGAAAGTTGTCGAAAGTACTAAGGATCACTTAGAACGCAACAGAGTGTAAAATAATGCTGACACTTACTTTCCAACGCACCACTAGAGAGAAGACTCGACTTCAGGCCAGGTAGAGTCGTGGTGATGTTTACACTTTCGAATGCTGGCAACAAGGATTCAACTTGCGTACTACCGGTGAATCCAGCGATAGCCAGCTCGACATCTAAAGTGGCGTTTAGTCCAGAGTTGGGTGTGTTCAGAACGATGCCTACCCGTCCCACCAACAAAGTCGTCCAGTGTTTGCATTCCTTGAGGACTATTATTGGGCTGGATGACATTGTGAGTAATGAAAATGAACGCAACGAATATGAACGTGCCTCAAAATCCGACGTTGATATAAGTGAATTATTTCCCATATACAAGGTGAAATTTGGCATCAAAGCAGTGCCCAGAATAGCACCACCTCTCTGGAGCTGGAGCGCTGATGAAATCTGTCAGAGTTGCGGGCTGAATAATATTCCGTAGAAGAGCTTACTTAGGTCACCCGTAGCTAGCTCAAGGTTAGAAGGGTTGAAAATGGTCACTGTATTGCATAGGGGTGAGTGCAGCCCAATGATGTCCTTCACAAACCATACCATCGATGCCTAGATTCAGGGCTTGCTGGGTACCGCCCAGAACATCAACGCTGTCAATGGTTGTATACCCATTCAGCCCTTGAAGGCCATTCAGACTCGTAGTCACGTTGACTTTAATCGGATCAAGTGTGATTTGACCAAGGCTCGTGTTTGCTACGGCGCGCGAGTTTCCTACCATCAAAAATTCGGTTGTCTTTGAGTCCGTGAGCTCGAGGTCTGAGCGAAAAAAAAAAAAGATGTCAGGAACTGGCAATTTGGCAAACATCAAATTCGGGCGCACTGAATGCAGAGAAGCTTCCGTGCTCCCCATCCGTCGAATTGAGAGTCCCATCTGAAATAATGATATTGATTTGACCTTGTGTGTCGGCGGGCCCTAGGATATTGATCGATGAAGTGGAGGCACCGAGAGGCTGTTTCCACAATTTTAGCTACACATTGAATCACTGTTATATCTGCCACGAACCGTAGAAAGACCAGCAACGTTAGAACCATTCTTCACGATGTTGAATTGGTTCTGGATCTCCGAGATCGATATGCCAAACCCAAAAGGCAATTCTATAATTCGCGTCATTTTAACCGATTCCGGTATCCCATTGAACCAGCGCTCCTTACCCATAGATGCTTGGACGGAATTGCTGTCTGTCCGTGGGGTCCATGCCGTTTCCGGCGTAAACGTCAGTGCCAGACTACCTATGTCGATTGCCCGAATTGGATTGATCGGCGTCGTGGACTGGAAAGGAACAGTCAACGTCAGGCTTTGTAGGCCCTGACTGAGCCATGAAATCGTTGTCCCATCGGACTGAAGTGTCGACTTTCCGGCCGCAATGACAGGGGAACTTTCGAAGTTGATGTAATTAGTAAACAGTTGAGAAACCACAGCGAGATCTGAGGGTGTGGATTGAGGAACAAGAACACCACTGAGCGAGATGCTATTATTGCCGGGGGTCTAGCCATGAAAATAAGCCTCCGTGACACAGAGGAGTAGAGTGAAAGCTACCAATTTAGTGTTTGCGCCTGTACCGCTACCCAAATAAACGCCCTGGTACGACAGATCGAACACCACAGTTCCCAGGTCGAGTGCAAACGGACTGACAGCATCCATTACTTTGTGTTCTGCAGCGATCGGAAACTCACTCGCCTTGGGTTAGTCAGTTGGGTGACCGCGACGAAGTTGATACCACCCGCGGGATTATCGCTCGGTAACTGCAAGTCCTGTAATAGAACATTTCCAGCGAAGTTGTCGGTGCCTACGAGCAACAAATAGATGTGTGATCAGTAAGACCGACTTGAGGACCAGAAATGAACCCCACCGTTGATTGTAAGCATCTTGTTGAATGATATACCATGAGCCGTCGGGAACTTTTCTGCCTGGACGCTGAGGCTGTAGCTCTCGAGTTGCCATGTGAAGTTTTGAGACGTGATCATCGCAGATGTAAAGCGGCCGAAAGCATCTTGGTCTGTGATATAGAACATCGTGGTATCATTGATTGTAGCGCGTTTGTTCTTGGCATAGAGCGTGGATAACTGCATATACCCGATCGGAACTTTAGTTGAGCCATCTATCCAGCTCACGTTTACAGGGTTCGGGAAGGATATCGAGGCAGAAAAGATGCCAGTGTGGGTGACCTGTTGACCATGAAACGGCTCAGCATTCGAGGTTAATAGCTAACTTCTGAATGGCGCTCACGATGCCTTGCATCGACAATAAGAAGCTGCACCACCATACAATGAGCTCCGATTGCAAGGGAATACCACCGCACTTACGACGTGTTCGTAGGATTCATAATCGCCGCCGTTGTGATGCCGAGCTGCGCTTTGTTGACAACATCTTGGACGATAGCTTTGACCACCGGGAACAATATGATAAATAGTAGTGCGATGCCCAGACAGGCGCCAAGGGCTATGAACCACCGACGCTTGTATAGCGGTGGCTTAGGTGGAGCAGAAGCAACCGTAGGCGCTGCTATAACCACGTCGCCCTCCAAGGGTTGACGCTCTTCTTGAGCATCGCCAAATACTGCTGGTTGTGTAGCAGGTGTGACAAGAACTCCTGCAGGAGTTGTGGTAACGAACGGATCAGTAGTAGTGTCAGGGTCATTGAAAGGATTGGGATCATTGTCGGTTGGAGAAGTGCCGGCTAGAGCGGCCGCATTTGCTGGGACATCAAACCAGCATGTAAGCACTTTTGTTTTTGCAAGAAAGGGCTCACGAAGGCTCACCTCTGAGTGACGCGTTGGATTGACTTGCAACACTGTGGGCACTAGCAGAAAAGTTTTCATGGTATATTCCACTGCTCCGCCTAGCAGGGACGACTTGCTCCATCTTGAAATGAACTGTCGGGGGGCAGAAGAGGGAGAGTCACACGAACAGGTAGGAGAGGGTCCCGAACAAAAAGGCCTGGTGCAGCGGCCGGGAGACAAGTTGACGCGGCATACATACGACATTCATCAACCGAAGCATCGGGACGGACCAATTCAGATCAGAAAATTACGTGGAAATGAACCTTGAGCGAAGTCTGTGAAGTGTCGCAGGCCCAGAAATAATTGATTGGATGCTTGTGCATATGGCGAGAAGATGGCAGCCGTACTTACAGCGAAGCTCGTCGCCTGATGCGGTGAACATGCCAAAGTCGGATCTTTTTTCGTTAAAATCACCAGCTGACAACTTTTCGGTTCGCTGACTTACCTGGAGCGATAATTAAAAATTATTTATGAAACCGCTCATTGGCTGCCCGTTGCCAAGTAGTTGACAGTTGTTCCGGCTGCTGTTGCGGTCACAGGGGGACAGATTTGAGTGTTGATAGCGCTGTGATCGACGTATTCCGGCCAGGATGTTGTACTGTCACTGGGTACCCATGGATGCCCACATGCTTGATCAAACTCAAGGTCCCGGCTGCAGGTGATCAGGAGGGTGGAGCGTCCATTCTCGACGAGTAAGATTAAGCATCATCTTCCCATCTCGCCACTCCTAGTCCACAGAACGGAAGGTTGCAAAATCAATATAGAGAGCGCTGAGAACGCATATGCGGACCATGTGCTCAGATCTTACGAAGTCAGAACCAAAGCACTAGCGCGCGGAAGCCTAACTACGAGGGTGGTCTTATGTTTTCTATTATTACCGCGGTGAGCGATCAAGTGCTCCTAGCGTTCAAATGTTCACCCATCATAGTACTATGTTCCCATTCAATTCGATTCCATTGGAAGTCAAGGAGTGACGCGCCTAGCTACTTGCAAGCTCAGGTTCTATCCCTCGAAAGACGCAAAAACGAGCGAGGGGCTCGATGTAGCGATGAGCTTCCACCTTCTTGTCTCGGAATTGGTGGACAGTATCAGTCGCGAGACCTCACACCTGCGGTGTCTGCAGGTCAACTCTAGGTCCATCATGTGGCCAGGTTGGCGAACGAGAGGAGACGGAACATGCCATGGGCACTCACGGTGAAACGTCGGCATCATGAATCGTTCACATGCCATAACACGAACTCATTGCCCCCAAGCCCAGCTGCACGAAGTAGGCAATCGAGTCGGCTATAATGACGTGGCAATTAGAAGGTCCGTCGCGTCGCGCCATAGGTGGCCAGCGGAGCATGTGAGCCCTGGATTAGAGTGAATCAGACGGGAATGACGCTATCAGAGAAGTTCATCGACCCATGACCTTCTTTTCGCTCTTATAAGTAAACCGACTGTCTTTTTTTGCATGTGATCTGATGGAATGGTATGTCTGCGTGTGCAGATCCATAATATGATTGAGAGTGCTTGATCGTCTTCTGATGGTGCCGATGACCCGACCTGATTGCTCCGCCTTCTTGACCGGTCGCCTGTCCGTCCAACTATCACGAGGGTTTGAGGGAATCACATGCTCCGGATATCGACCACCTCTCAAGGCAAGTTCTGCATGTATGTAGATACTTGCGACTTACACCTCTCAATCATATGTCGTGGGGATATGGTGATGCCGCTGTCGTCGTGCTTACATCTTCGCAACACAGGTATCCAAACGCAGCTCCTTTCGCATTCGTTCCAGAAGGCATCCTGATCTATACAGAGAGAAACAGACGAGATATTGAGATTGAATACATAATGGAGTTAATGATTGTGCTGGGCGGAGATCCCCAATGTGCAAGGCGGTGAAGGAGAGTGGTGATGCCGGTGGTACATGTTATGACTGAAAAATGACAAGTGAAGAAGTGTGTCTTTGCACAGTCAGGTTACTGTTGTCGGTGAACAGGTGTTTCAGAGTTTAGTTTGCTTTTCCTGACTCGCCTTCAGGAGGAGTAACCTCGCTCGACGTGGGCCCGTCTATTTCCATGGTCTCGCCGTTGATTGCAACCCGAGGAGCAACATTAGTAATGGAAGCGGAGACCGACCGAACGGTGGCTTCGCTGGCGGTGGAGTCCCGTCGCGCACGAGCTCCGCGTGAGCGCGTCGTGCGGCGCTCATGTTTCTTTTCTTCCACAGGGTCGCCTTGCCCGACTTCAGTAGCGGGTGAAGCACCTGAGTGACCAACAGACGCAGGAGGTGAGACCTCCTCTCCGCTTGGGGTGCGAGTAGGCGCTGCTGCCCCTGAAGATCTCGGGTTTCGAGACCGTTTAGCAGGGTATGTAGCATCTCCGTCTTCCGGTTCTTTTCGCTTTCTCTTGCTCCCTCCGCCACCGCCACCACCAGCCGGACGTCTTTTGCGCGGACTTGGCTTGTCTTTGGGTTCAACTTCAGGAGTAGGGGTGGCTTCGATGAATGGAGGAAGAGAAGGCGTGGCAGCCTCGTTCGCATCGCGAACTTTGGCTGCCGGACGGCGGGTGCGGTTGGAAGAGCGACGCGTGGGATCGTCGAATACAGCCACCGGAGCGGGCAAGCCGAACGCAGCGGGATCCAAATCGGGGAGCGATAGTGCCAGTGCTCCGAAAGGGTGATAAAGTGGCAAAAGGGTGGTCATATGACGACGACTTGGTCTATATGTAGCTGGTCCTCTCTCAGAGAGCTCGGCTTTCGATAGCTGGTTTTGAGGTGATTTGGGCCTTGGAGATGACGACGCGGCGCCTGCTGATGTGATGGTAATTTTCTCGAGGAGACGAAATGGAGTATTGGCGACGGGAGATTGAGTTGTGAATGCAGGTTTCCTACGGATCGTAGCCGTACCAGCACTGAGTGGCAGGTGGGGTGATTTGACGCTGGTCATTGCGAAATAATACTATATAGTGTCTCAAGAAACTGTAGTAACATGACGTGAAGTAATGAGTTCAGCACGCTGTAAAACTGTGGCGAAAAGTTGAAACAACTTGCCTATGAACAATGTTGGCCAAGACGGTCGTACATTCCAGTCCGTCAATTTGAAGCTTTGGCAAGTAGGTAGTGGACGCGCGACGCTCTATAGAGAGCAAGAGAATCAAGAGAATCAAGATATGTTGAAGAGTCTTTGGAATGCCCTGAGGCCAAGAATGCGAGAGTTTCTGTCGCTGGACCGTCGTCCAGCTCTGTCGAGGAACGCTGGAACTTGAAAGTATGTTGCTCGATAACTTTCGACGAGGCGCGTTGTTGTTTAGTTGCCGATATTGGGGGTCACGTGCCATTATTAAACGGATTTTCTCTTCTAAGCGAGCACCTTTGAGAACATAAACATCATGTAGTACACGTATCAGTAGTGAGCTTGTGCATAGGTTCAGAGATCCATCGACTGAGCAGGCCAGTTCGCTGTGGGGATTATAATAATTGGGATGTACTAATCAACTTTTATCCTCGTCAGCGAACGACGGCACCGGTCCCGGCAGTGTTAATGTCCCCAGACGAATTGACATCGTAAGTCCCGGATTTTCGAAATTTCCGAGCGCTATTACTATCGCGGATCGGTGATCTTCTCAACCTCGACCTAACCTCGGCCTGCCACTGCACGGAGCATATGGGGGTCCATCGAGATTTGAGAGCATCTGGACTCGGAAATGAATATTTAAATGGTTACTGCGCTCGACCGGTTGACCATGTTCTCCACCCGACCGTTCCCACGTAGTTTGAACCCGTACGACGTATGCGTACTAACTTATATCGCGATGCCGTCTCTGCAGGATGATATAGCACCGAAAGCCCGGTTGGCTTGGTATATAACCTCAGCCGTTGTTTGCATGGTGGGTAACCTTTCCCACTTTCCCCTTTCAATCCTACGGCGTTGGTACAATCATGTTGCAACTTGGCAGTCTACCATCCACCTTCGTCATTCCAGCCACCATAGTCTTCCTTGCCAGCACATGGTTAATCATCCGATCCATGACCTTGTCGAAGAAATCATTCCCATTACCTCCAAGCCCTCCCTCTGCCAGGCTGTTAGGGCACGACGTAGCACTTCATAAGAAGTGAGTTTCCTGCTTCCCTTGCTGTCTAATTCAAACGATTCTCACACGATCTGCGCAGACCTTTCTTGAAGGTTGTATCTTGGATTGACGAATATGGGCCTCTCATCTCCCTCAGGACAGGGACAACTAAATACGTTGTCATCGGACGCCACCAGGCAAGTGTATGTGTGGTAAAGTTCATTAGATGTAACTGATTGGCATTCAGGCGGCCATGGAGATCATGGAGAAACAAGGTGGTTCGCTGGTAGATAGGCCCCGCTATGTAGCTGCTGGCCAGTTGCTGGGTGGTGGTCTAAGAATTCTCCTCACGCCAGCCGGTGAGAGGCTTAGAAGAATGCGCAGGTATGACATGTCACCCGGCGGTCTAATTAATATCCTGGTTTCTCACATGAAGACAGGGCTCTCCACACCCATCTCCAGCCCAAAGTGGCACAAACATACGAACTACTGCAAATGCTTCATGCAAAAGACACAGTTCTAGGTCTCCTCGAGGCACCAGACCAATATCAGGACCATGCGCGAACGTGTGTTCATGTTTCATCTAGCACTTAGTGAACACTAGTTTGACCTTTAATCTCGCAGGTATGCTGCATCCATAGTACTCAAAGTTGCCTATGGGAAAAACACAGCAACTCACGCGACCGACCCTGACGTTGTGGAAGTTAAGAAATCTCTTGAGAGGTACCGGGTTGCTTTGCAACCTGGCGCTTATCTAGTCGACATCTTCCCTTTCCTCCAGTACCTGCCATGGTACGGACGGGAGTTAAGGCAGGGTCATATCGAGGACCACAGTTTGTTTCAACGCCAATTGGATGCGGTCAAGCTCCAGATGGTGCTTTCTTTCTTGCTTCATCTGGTCAATCAAATCTTAATCGCTTTTGTATTTGCAGAAAAGCCCAGATGCAGGCCCTTCTTTTGGAAAATTCCTCCTTGACCGAGAGACAGATTTCGGTCTTACGGAGGCCGAGATGGCTTTCTTAGCCGGGGGGTTCTTTACAGCAGGTGCTGATACAGTATGGTATTACACAATTACTATATGCCAGCGTTGCTCACTTTGCTATTCAGACAGCGCTTTCGATATGTAATTCAATGCTGGCTGCTGCACGTCATCCAGAAGCGCAAGCGATGGTGCATGCCGAGCTCGACGAAATGGTTGGAAATCATCGTGGTCCGTTATACTCGTGACTTTTGATGAACTTTCATGTCAGCTCATTGTACACCTCCTAGTACCTACCTTTGATGACGACGAATCCCTCCCTGTACTCCGTGCCTTCATACTGGAGTCGATGCGATGGAGACCTCTAGTGCCCATGGGTGAGCAAACATATTTTTCAATGTGAATCCTATCCGACGCCTTGTTTTCGAAGGATTGCCTCACCGCGCGACTGAAGACATTATCTGGGTTCGGGATTCTCCACGATTATATGACTGATGTTCTGATATATGCTGATAGGGTGAATACTGCATACCCGCCGGGACCACCGTCTACGGAAATCACTGGTGAGTATACATACCGCGGTTCCTTTGATATCGACCCTCAATGGCACTTGCAATTAAAAAGGGCAATTTCTCGTGATCCGGAAGTCTTCCCTGACCCAGAAAAGTTCGACCTCGGACGTTGGTTAACCTCCGATGGAAAGCTGAGGGATGACCTCAAGTTCCCTTATTTTGGATTTGGCAGACGGTAAAGATTCCCCAAATCTGCCGATGAAATTTGCTGATCGCAACAACGCTTAGAGTGTGTCCCGGACAACATGTTGCCAACAGGCAAGTCTCTCCGCTTTCAGCGGCCCGGAATGTGGTCTGACTAGTTCTTTTACCGGACAGATCGGTCTTTATCAACACCCTTCTCGTCCTATGGTCCTTCCGTCTGTCCCTCGATACATCAAAACCGGTTAACGACATGGCATTCACGACGGGTGTCATGCCCAACCTCCAGCCATGTAGCATAAACTTTGAGCCTAGGATTGCCAAGGAAAAGTTGAAGGTTATGATGCAACAATATCCTAATGATGCATAATGAATTGGGGGGCACTTGGTCGCTGTAGGGGACGGTGGTAAATAATTCTGGGACAATCACCATACGTGGATACATATTGGACAATGTATTTAGTTGGCTTTAGGATTTTTTATCTTATCTACACAGGGTGAGGTTATGTATATGAGCCGCAGCGGCAGGGGGACTGATGTGACTAATTTCAAGTTGTACTCCCATCCCGCCAACCACATAACCGGCCTGATACCGAACTATAACGTATCGACTCCATCAAGTGTTTTGTGTTATCGGATATCACTGGTCTTCAACGTCCTGGTGGGCATTCAAATATTCACCGGGCGGCACCGTCTCTCCCTCGTTATCTGAACGAACCGATATGCATGCGGGTCTATCACGAGTCAATATCTTGGTCAGGTGTATCTGTATCCTTAGCTTGCGGCCCTCCGAATACTAGTAGGTAGTGTCCTCATTTGAAGTTCAAGGACCTTGAGGCGTCTATCTTCCAGGCAGTGGTAACTAGTAACTCTGTTCTACAATCATGGCTAACGCATCAACGGAATACGATATCATATTTGCAGGAGGTTCGTCACGGTCTCACCCTGCCGTTCACATGGCGACACTGCGTTCCACTCTAACTTGCATGTCAACTCAGGGGGAACCACGGCCTGCTTGGTCGCTGGCCGCCTCGCTTCAGCAGACCCTTCTCTCAGGATTCTGATCCTAGAGGCAGGCCCACACACGAAAGACGACCCGAACCATGTCCAGCCATCTCGATGTCTCTCAAACGTGGAACCTGGAAGTCCCGCCATGTCGTTCTACATTGCTGAACCTTCCTCGAGCCTTGGAGGCAGGCAGCTTGTTGTTAATAGCGGGAGATGCGTCGGGGGAGGCTCGAATGTTAACTGTGCGGAGAGCTTTTCAAAAGAATGGCTCTCCATAACTAACCCTGTTTGTATCACACAGTCATGATGTACACCAGGGCATCAGGTTCGTTCTCCACATGCGGTCGGGGTGCAATCCTTACATCCCCCCACATTAGCTTCTGATTATGATGACTGGGAAACAGTCTATCAGAACCCGGGCTGGGGCTCCAAAGACCTGATACCGCTCTTGCAAAAGGTGAGGATAGTCTTCGCCTGATGTCTAGTTCACCTAGATCATATAAACACCTGCAGACGGAGACATATCAAGTCAAGGAAAACGAACCAACGCACGGATACTCGGGGCCGCTTAAGGTGTCCTATGGTGGGCAGTTCACCGAAGTCGGTGTACAGGCACTCGGCGTTGCTGCGAAGTACGACCCAGGACGCAAGATAGCAGATGACAGCAATGACCTATCTACTTGTGATGTTTACAGCGTAAGCTGATAACCTATCCAATCTTAGGGAGATGCTTACGACTGGATTTATCCCAGAGATGGCAAAAGTAGGTAATGGTTGGTAATACCTCCTCATCACTGCTCGAGCCCTGGGTGATGCAGGTGGATCGACGGAAAGACCGGAAAGCGATCTGATACCGCGCATCACTTCATTTACAATCTCGAAGGGCACGCAAATTTATGTGTACTTTCAGAGAAAGTTGTCATAAGAGTGCTGGTAGAGTAAGCCCATTCGATTCCCTTCGAGTTGTTGTGAGTTTCGCCCACTGACGAGACGGAATCTAGGAAAGGTCGAGCTGTTGGAGTGGAATACACCAACGACCTCACACTCGACCCGTCTGCGGATCGGACAACGTACGTCGCAAGGGCAGCGCGGCTTGTTGTCGTCTCTGCAGGAGCATTTGGTTCCCCCACGATCCTAGAGAGATCAGGCATCGGTTCTGCGAAAATTTTAAGGCAGCTCGATATTCCTCAAGTTGTCGACTTGCCAGGCGTAGGGGAAAACTACCAAGGTGAGTGTGTTTCGTCGCTTGCCAGGATTGCATGAATCCTCAGAGTGATATGGGCTTCAGATCATCCTATCGCGTTCCCAGCATATCTTGCGGCTAAAGAATCGGATACTTTGGATGCGTTATTTCGAGGCGATGCCAAGGAAACCGAGAGTGAGCGTTCAAGGTTCAATCCCATCTTGGTCGCAGCCTCTGATTTGCCCGCATTAGAGCAAATGGCACTGTGGAGTTACGATGGCAGTGGTCTTGTATCCCACAAGTACGCCTGATGTTCCGCAACCAGTGCGAAGCTTTACTAATCACGCTGTCTGCACTTACAGTGCCTACGATGTTGCTATCAAGTTGCGACCGAACGCCGATGACCTCAAGGAATTAGGTCCAGAATTTTCGGCACGCTGGAACTTCTTCGTGAATAAACCAGACAAAGCCATTGTGATCCTCGCGCCTTCCTCTGCGTAATGCTGCATCAATATACATAACTTTTGGAAATGACTTACACACCTTCTAAAGGCTGATCGGTAACCACCAGGAGGTCCCCGCCCGGAATTACATCGGAGCGTGTTACTACCTGGTTTGTCACAGTTCCCTGCGGATACACGTGAATCATACACTAATGACACCTAAAGTGTTACCCAGAGTCGATCGGAAGCATTCACGCCACCTCTGCGTACGATCCGCACGCCAATCCATTGTTCTTGTCAAGTTTCCTGGAGAAGTCAGAGCCATTTTCGTGGACCACACAATGGAACTGACTTGTGTCCTGCAGTGCATCCGATCTCGCGATCCTTCGACTTGCGTATAAGAGGATGCGAGAATGGATCAGACGGATGCCTCACTACAGAGGCGAGTTTCAGCCTAGGCATCCGGTCTTCCCAGAAGGAAGTGCTGCGGAATGCAAGGAAAATGACGGGCCCGTAAACATGGATGCTCCTGACATCGTGTACACTGCAGAAGACGACAAGGCGATTGAAGATTATCATAAGTTGATCAGTGAGCATGCGCTTGCACCCACATGACGTTCTTTGGGGGCCTTGCTGACCAACGATCTTCAGTCACAAGCGCAAGGCACTCGGTATGTCTATCCACGCGTTTGTGTTCGCTGCCGATATTGAGGGTATGTGCAGCTTGGAACGTGTGCAATGAAGCCAAAAGAGCAAGGGGGTGTAGTCGACCCGCGACTGAATGTCTATGGCGTCCAAGGACTCAAAGTAGCAGGTAGGCGGAATTATCATCGAGACGTGGAAGATATATATGCCTATTGACATGGCTGCCAAATTAGACTTGTCCATCGCCCCTTCGAATGTTGCTTCGGTAAGTGTGCCGCGAGCCTGGCAATTGCACTAACGCGTATGGCCCTGCAGAACACGTACTCGTCAGCTTTGGTCATCGGAGAAAAGGCTGCTGTTATGATCGCGGAGGAACTTGGATTTAAGAATGTATGATATGATAGGTACCCAGGATAGCCACTGAACTTTAGACGTGAACGTGACCAATAAACGCGTGACGTAACGCGACAGCCAGTGACGTTTAGTAACTGAGACTCGAGAGCCACTACTATTCGGAACGTCTTCATCGCTCATCTTCTGCTTTGTCTGCAACATGTCTCTCTGGGTTGACAGGGCGAGTTGATATTCAGCCAATAAGAGAGACTGGTGTTTACCTTTATCCACAGTTCAGACCAAAAACTCTCGATGATCTCCATTACCACCAAGGCTTGTCAGCTCGCCTCAAGTCGTTGGCCGCATCTGGCGACTTTCCTCACATGCTTTTCTATGGCCCCTCTGGAGCTGGAAAGAAGACGCGAATAAGCTGTACTTTACGACAGCTGTTTGGGAGCGGCGTTGAGAAGGCAAGTCATGCGGTGTAGCTTGGAGGAACCAACTAACCCCCGCGAAACAGCTCAAAATCGACCAGAGGGTGTTCGTCTCACCGTCAAGACGTAAAATCGAGATCAACCTTGTTCAGAGCAACTTTCACATCGAAATAACACCCAGGTTTGTCACATCATCCGGTGTCTCGCATCGAGAACTGACCGGTTGGCTTCAAGTGAAGCAGGGAATTATGATCGAGTGATTATACAGGAATTACTGAAGGAGATTGCTCAGACGCAGCAAGTTGACCTCAATGCTAAACAGAGATTCAAAGGTCCGTGGTTATTGTCAAGCTCGAATTTCGGCGATGACGGTTTTTTTCTTTTTCCAGTCGTCATTATTAACGAAGCTGATTCACTATCTCGTGATGCGCAAGCTGCCTTGCGACGAACGATGGAGAAGTACATGTCGAACATGCGGATAATATTATGCGCCAATAGCACCAGCAGACTCATTGCACCCATAAAGAGTCGGTGTCTCCTCATGCGAGTGGCTGCGCCAACCTCTGAGGAGGTGAATTGGATTGTAACCTTATGGATTTGTGCAAAGGCTGATGCCTGCACAGATGCAAACGGTGCTAGAGCACGTCGCCAAGAAGCTCAAGTTTGACCTCCCACCAGACGCCTCTTTGCAAATTGTAGAAGACGCCGCAGGCAACATGAGAAAGGCACTGTTGGTTTTTGAAGCGCTGAAGATGCAATCGTAAGCCTCAAGCCCTGACTTCGAAATCTCACACTCATGGGACGAAATGCTGGCCACAGGCCTGACCTCACAGGACCCCTCACGATCGCGAAACCAGACTGGGAGACGTACTGCCACAAAGTGGCTGATTTGATCATGCAAGAGCAGTCACCAACACGGGTGATGGAAGTGCGCGCCAAATTTTATGAGCTCCTCAGTCATTGCATACCACCCACCATCATCCTCAAGGTATGCCTCATTTCTGAATCACCAATGAGGGACTGGCATGTCTGATAAATGATGTTCGCCAAGACTGTGGCAGAGAGGGTGGTAGAGCGGGTGGATGAAGCACTGAAGGCTGATGTGATGCATTGGGCGGCTTTCTATGTGCGTGTCCGATATTTCTGGATTGGAAACTTCTTTGAACAAGGTCCGATCAATAGGAGTTGCGGATGCGGATGGGCAACAAGAAGATCTTTCACCTCGAGGCATGGGTGGTAAAAGTTATGTGTTTATACAAGGTGCGACAGCTTGCCGTAACTGTAGCCAACTTGAGGCTGATACAAGATTCACATGCAGCACTTTACGTATAATTTTGATATGTCAGAGTTCGAATGATCAAGGTGAAAGGGCCGTCTGTGTTGCAGCGCTCGCTTGTTCTGGAAGCTTGAAATCTTGAAGTTTGGTCAATATCATCTGTGGGTTGCCAGCCATCATGAACCCAACATACATACAACTGGCAGCGACGAAGTTTGAGTTCTTGACGATACATAATTGAATTGTGGTGGACGCGCGAATGAGAATGTCACTGAGATCATAGTCTCCCTTAGACAGACCAAAGAGTCGAACTAAGACAGTCGTTACTTCTCCACTATGCTGAGATCAGTGACTCGGATTCAAACGAAATCTGAGCTCAAACCAGACCAGAGAGACTCGGCCATGGCAACCTCCGACATCGACTCGACCATGGTCGGTTCATCCCACCATACCTCGTCAAGACAAATAGCTCATTCTCTTGAAGCTTATCTTAGTGTTCAAAACGCTTACCGACCAGCGAGTCTCCGTCGCGCTCAAAAATGACTGGTCGACCTCGTGACATGTGTCGATCCATTATTGTTGAAAACAACATCGTTTCTTCGGGTTCTTGAACATCCGCTTGGACTCTACGATGAGACAAGACATCCATACATATATTCAAACATTCTGCTCGTTCGTCAGATGGCGGTGAATAACTGCTTTATTCGTGGATCCGTCGTTCGATACGTGCAATTGCCTGCTTGCCTGCGGAGCATGTTGACACGCTATTGCTTGCTACACGAAGAGGTGAGCGGGCTACTTTGCAGGTTGTTTAGGACCTCCGATACTATCCTTCAATCCGCGTTCAGAGGCCGCAAATCAAGCCAAGCGATGATATACAGACGAATTGTACCATCTATTCATAGCCACGATGGCAATTCTCATTCTTACTTCAAAGCACAGGTCATGTATTCCTTGGTTGTAAAGTGCTTGCTATATCGCCATGGACCGCCATGGTTGCACCGACAGCGTACAACGGCAGCCAACCCCGAAAGAATCAACATTGGGGTAATGTTTGACGCGTCCTCTACAACCTGTCTATTCAATTTACACCTTTTCACCAGCACACGGATAACTTTCTTTTCGGTCACCATCAGGACGACGTTTAGCCTCGTTTAGCCCTCGACTATTGCCCGCAGGTTATGGACGCTATCCATGGATGGAGTAGGAAGCAGCCGCAAAGCTTGATCGTGGCCATGAATTCCTCCCGTGATTCATCGTACATCTGGGCATATACTTTATTCAAGCCTTGTGTCGCAGTGACACAGATATGTCTAGTAGGCCGTGTGCCAAAACTCTTCAGCTCGGGTTCATTCCTGGTGCTCGTCATCACTGCCTCACCTTCGAAATGAGTGAGGACGAGGACGACTAGGACCCGCCCCTGGCACAGGAACTCGTAGAACAGATGGTAGGCCGTAACACGGTCTCTCCACATGCAGAACGCCAGTGAGTGGATTCCGCCGTTGCAGCTGAGGAAGCCCACGGGCTTGTAAGCTTTCTCGATCGCGTCGAGAAATGATTTCTTGGCGAGTTGTGGTTCGTTGAACCCTACAGTGTCAAACGGGTAATAGACGTTCGAGCTGATGAAATGATTAGGTTGTTTGCAGCGTGTGGCTGGCGTGTCAGTGGGAGAAGTTTGATCGGAAAACATTCACCAATCCAATCGAGTTATTGGTCCCGTTATCAACACGCTTGTGCTTGGAAGGCACACCCCGACGAGAGGGAAACTCATTTTGGAAAACCAACGAGTCCAATGGCGGCTTTTGGATACTAGATCTCGGTCTTGAAGAAAACCGTTCACAACCTCGAAAACAGGAATTCAGCCCTTTACAGTCGATGCCAGTCGATGCAGGGAAGATCTCTCGTCGGGATGTGTCACGGGAGTTTCCGGGGACCTTTCCGATCAACATCATCCACGAGGCCTTCAGACGTGTGACACGTATCCCGTCTGAACACCATGCCAAGCTCTACAGTCACTGGACTCACATCGAGTACTGGGTACTGAGTATTCATGGACTGCCCCCACGTTCTGACCCATGAGGTATCAATGGTTTAAATGGTTTTGGGTCATGGTTAGCGTCGATTCAACTTCCCTCTCTCGCGTCTGGAATCCAAGTAGCCCCTTGACGATAGCATTCGTCGTTGAAATACGTGCCCAGGCGCCTTCACATAGTGCTCGCCACCTCCTCAAAGGTAGCCTCTATTTTTTAAACGTTGCTTACATTGCTTGACTCTTTTCTGCTTCTTCTCAACGCTTCTCCCTAACTTGAAAATATCTCATTCACCGTCCAATGAGCAAGAATCTGTGCAACACAAAGCCAACTTCGATTCGAGCCCAGCCGCACGTCCACCATCCGAGGGTATTTCGTTGAACCTTGTAAGCACCACTTGGTAAACCAAGAATGTAATTACTACTGATTGCAACTGACAAACCTCTACTCAGGGCATTCTAAGCAAACAGAGACTATTGCACTCTGATTCAAACTCGCACGTTTATATTTTTTGGCATGGGTTCCTCGTCGAAACCTGGTAACGTCCAAGAATATAAGTACTATTGATCACAACTGACAAACATCTGCTCAGGAGCAAGGGACTCCGACGTTCAAAAGATCAATATCATACTTTTCGGCGAGACTGGTGTCGGGAAAAGTTCCGTTATAAACCTTATTGCCGGAAAAGAAATCGCCGGAATATCGAACGACGTCGACAATCACACTTCTGCTCCAACTCCCTACGATATAACCCTTGGCAACAACAACATCCGCATATTGGATACCGTTGGCCTTGGAGAGCCTCAGTTGGGTGCCGACAGCTACCTCGCTGCGATTGAAAAAGCGTACCAACTCATTCAATCCCTAATCGAGGCTGGTGGCCTTCACCTCTTACTCTTCTGCATGCGCGGAGACAGAATGACGAAAACCAAGACGAGCAACTACCAGTTTTTCTATGAGTTTCTTTGCCACAAACAGGTGCCTTTAGCCCTCGTTTTCACCGGCCTCGAAAGGGAAACGGTGATGGAAGATTGGTGGAACAGGAACAAGAGCGCCATAGAAAAATTTGGCATTCATAGCGTGGGCCACGCATGCATCACAGCAGTTCGAGACGATACCCCCGGGCACGCGGAAAAGTACGCGGAATCGGAAAAGGCGATTTGGGAGCTCTTGGTGAATTGTGCTCTCAAGGGTGGTGGGTTTCGCATGGACAGGGACAGCTGGCTTGCCGTAATGGGTGGGGCAACGATGCGTTTAATCCCGGGGGGGACCTTTCCAAAGGAAAATAATATCGTGAAGGTCTTGACAAAACGTTGCGGTTTGGACCTGGAAACTGCGAGAAAAGTTGCGAAGCTCATGAGGGAATGTGGGGGAAAGGGGGGAGCGGATTTGATGGCGAAAATAGTGGCGGGAGCGCTGGCGGGAGCAGGGGTGGGGGCGGGGATGGGAGCGGGGATGGGAGCGGGGGCAGGATTGGGGGTGGGAGCGGCGCCGGGAGCAGTGGTGGGAGCGGTGGTGGGAGCGGTGGCGGGAGCAGTGGCGGGAGCAGTGGCGGGAACAGTGGGCAAAGGGAAAGGCTAGGGCGGAGGCAGGAGTAGGAGTGGACCCAGATAGTCCCAAGCCTAAGTTGTTTGATCGTCATCCATGATAGTATCCACTTGTTTTGTGTCCCTACATAGTGTACATCGTTACCCCGGCAGCCTTTTCTTGGATGTGCCATGCGATAATTGTCTCTGCGACTTGTCTATTTAATTTATACCAGCACACGAATGACTCAGTCACTCCAGGACGTTGTGTTGTCTGGCCGACGTCCAGCTCATCCGCATGTTCTGAATTAGTCTGATCAGCTGACGCACCAGACTGCCACCAGTTGTGTTTCTCCATAATATATCGGAGACGCAAGGCTTTTCTCGACCTTTAATAGCTTCTCATACGATTCGTCGTACATATGTTGTCCATGGGGCCTCGTGTCGCAGTGATGGCAAGCGTATCCGATAGGCCGGATGCCCAAACTCTTCAGCCCGGGTACACTCATGGTCCACCACTCATCCTCCACTGCTTCAAATCCTCGACATGAGTGATGCCAAGGACGATAGCCCCTCGCATAGGAACTCGCAGAATAGGGGTTATTTTTTTGGGCAGTAGCTGTAACTCGGCCTCTTGGCCTACATGCAGAGCACCAGCTACAAGCTTGGACTGCCGCCCAGGCCCACATCTGAAGGCTTGAAGGCCTGACACCTAAAGTGTCGCCCAGAGTCGATGGGAAGCAAGTCAGTCATCACCTTACTTGTTGTGAGTCTGATATGCCAGTAGACTTATCCATCGCATCCTCGAACATTACTTCGGTAAGTCACTTACTTCGAGTCTGGCGCGCATAGGTAGCAGGCAAGATCTTTCACTGGTAAAAGTTATGTGATACAAGGTGCGATAGCTTTGATATGTTAGAGTTCGAATGATCACGGTGAAAGGAACTGTCTATCGGTTGTAGCGTTCGCTTGTTCTGGAAGCTTAAAAGTTTGGTCAATATCATGCATGGGTTGCCATTCGTCATGAGCCCAACATACATCCAACTGGCAGCGACGAATTTGAGTTCTTTATGATACATGATTGGTTTGTGGCGGACGCGCGGATGCATTGAGATTTCTGTCGTATTGAGACCAGTGATCAAACGAAATTCCGAGCCTAAAGGAGACCAGAGACTCTGCCACAACCTTCGACACCGAAGACCATGGTCGGTTCATCCTACCATACCTCTCGTCAGGACAATTAGCTCAATCTCTTGAAGCTTATCTTCTCAGTGTTTAAAACGCTTACCGACCAGCGAGTCACCGTCGAGCTCAAAAATGATCTGTCGATATCTGGAGTACTGAAGTCTGTCGACCAGTTCGTGCACCCACACAACTTCGTGTCGATCCATTATTCTTAAAAACAACTTCGTTCTTGCAGGTTCTTGAACATCCGTTTGGACTCGATCAAAGTCCTCGATGAGACGAGACATCCACACATGGTGAGCATACATCGAGTCTGCTGGTTCTGATGTACTATATATATTTAAACGTTGCTCGTTCTTCAGATGGCGGTGAAGAACTGCTTTATTCGTGGATCCGTCGTTCGATACGTGCAGTTGCCTGCGGAGCATGTTGATACGCAATTGCTTGAGGATGCTACACGAAGAGGTGGGCGGCTGCTTTGCAGGTTATCTAGGGTCTCTGATACTACTCTTCATTCCGCGTTCAGAGGCCGCAAATCAAGCCAAGCGATGATATACAGACGAACTGTACGATGTATTCATAGCCACGACAAATCCTACTCTTACTTCAATGCACAGCTCATGTATTCCTTGGTTGCAAAGTGCTTGCTATATCGCCATGCACTCCCCCGCGAGTGTACGACGGAAGTCAACGCCGAAAGAACATTAGGGTAACGGGAGTTCTATTCATGAAGCTTCTCTTGCTCGTACATATCCCAACGTTTGCCAATTTTGTAATTTGCCTGGATCTAGCATGATCGCTTTCTGCGCACATCGGAAGGCTTCTTTTCCCTTGCCAGCAATGGCAGCCAAGGCGAGCGTCTCCTTTGCTTCGATGATCCTATCCCCCAAGGTATCGATTTCCAGGAGAGCCTGTGTCGTCGGAACATCGCCTTGTTGCAGTATCAGTGAGGCGAGTTCACGTCTTAGCTGCAGGCTTGAGGGTTCGATGTGTAGGGATTTCTGGGCTGTTCTTGTTGCTTGTTCGACATCACCCTGATATTTATGGGTGAGCGATGAAAGCGATTGGGTACACAAAACGATCGTACCTGACTGAGATGGTGTTGCACTAAAAGATATGTGACATCTCTTCTGGGATCAAGCTCTTGCCGACGTTCAATAGGAAGAGATCGGATCTCGGACAAGGCAGCATCGACCAGATTATCGTCCTCTGTGAGGATGCCCATTCCCGCCAGTGTGTTGATCGCCATCAGGTTCTCAGGATCTGTAGTGATACTGCACTTTTGTGAACCCACTATAATGCGATCGTGGGGTGGCAACGGCTTACCTGTCCAGTAAGAGTGCCTTGGCGGATTCCTGGAACTCATCCGTTCCAATTGCCCACATGGCTTGAGCAAGTAATACAGTAACATGCCCCCGAAGAAGGTGGTCCTCCCCGGAGGAATCAAGCGCACTCTGGAACGTCGTCATGGCAGACTGTGGATCCCCAAGTTTGAAGTGTGCCAATCCAGATCCAAACAAGGTTTGCACTCGAAGAACCTTAGTTTCATCGTCATCGTCAGGGCTTTCTGCAGGGAGCAGCCCGAGAGCCGTCTCGAATGACTCGAGGGCACCAACATGATCGCAAAGGCCTACTTTTAGCCGCGCGAGATTGGCATGGGCAATCGTGAACTGTCTCTCAACGAGCGGGTCCTCGGATTCTTCGTATGCAGCTTCCAGGAGGCTGATTGCTCGGGAGATCCACTGTACACCTTGGTCAAGCTGACCCAGACACTCGCAGAGAAGTCCAAGGAGATGAATGGCGCACGGGTCGTGTGGGCACCGTTGGGCGTAGCGATTAAGAACGAAAAAGGCCGGGAGGAGTTCTTTGGTTCTTCCTTCGGGCCGAGCAGCGGCTGAGAGTGTGGTGAACACTCTCGAAGCAAATTCCAGATCAGCTAGAGGCTACTCAAGTTAGTTTATGCGGCTGAAACATGAAGTAACTTCCGCTCACCACATCAGCTGTAAGGCTGACCGCATGTTCGAGCAGTGTGCGAGCATCGGTGTCATGTCCGTTTGCCGTAGCCACCAAAGCTTGTCCAACCCATGCGAGGGTGTAATCAGGATCCAATACCTGTGCTCGTCGTAGAGCTTCATTGGCCAACTCGAGGTCATCGTGATAGAGGTACAATAGGCCGAGATTAGCCCAGGCAACCACGTTCTGTCGCGCAGAGTTTCAAGAAGCTGCTACGATGCTGCAAGCAATGGAACATACCTTTGAATCACGCTCTAGAGCCTTGATGTATGCGTGTTGCGCTGCTTTGGGTTTGTCCTGGAAGTACATGCTGCCCAGTGCAGTCCAGTACGAAGCATTTCCTGGTTCCTTCTGTAATGCCTGTTTCAACAATGATGTCGCTGCTTCCGCCGCCAGTTCATGACCACTGTTTTTGCCTTCCGTCGACCAGGCATAGAGAGCTACCCCTAGGTCAAAAAGCGCGCTGGCCAGCGCGATATCCTCCGTTGAACCGACGGTAATGCGGTAGTCATAAGCAGCAACGGCAGCTTCACGTGCATGGCGGCTGGTTAACGGAGTATCATCCGTGGCAGGTTTGGGAGAGAAAACTTGAGCGATCCGTGTGCTAGCATGTCCTTGCAACAAGGTGTTTGTCCAACTAAGGAGCTCGCGAACGTTGTCCTCGTCCAGGAACGTTGTTGTCTCTGATAGCCCTAAAAGAGAGTCGGCAGCTATCTTCCATGCTACACCTCCATACCCAGAACTTTCCTGTGACATCGTGAGGCACGTGGTTATGGCCGCAGTGAAGGATTGCTCTGCTCTTGCACTGAACCCGGAGAAGCGTTCTTGGCGTGCAAGGTCTAGTTGAGTTTGCGCGAGGGACGTCAACACCCCAATTTCCTTCGGTCGCACATCGAGAATGGACTCGAAAGAGACGAGGGCTTCGGCGAGCCTGCCGGTCTGTCGCTGTACTTCACCGATGAGATACGTGCACATCCAGTCATCTGGCTTGAGGTCGTGAGCTTTCGCGAGAGCTTTCAAAGCGGCCGCGTGGCGACCAGCTTTGCTGTAGGCTTCTCCAAGACGGAGCCACGAGAGCTGGTCATCTGGATCGGCTCGCAGGGAAACCTGGAACGCCTCGATAGATGGCGTATAGTTTCTGCGCATCTACCTCAAGATCAAAAAAGACACGATGCAGCCTTTAAATCAACTCACTAATTCCACCACACCGACAGCTTTCCATGCCCAAGCATTCGTAGGGAGGTATCTGCCAACGGTCACACCATCTCCGGTCTGAATTCCGGCATCTAGTCCACCTTCGCCATCAATTGTCCGGCGAGCTACAACCTCGACAAGATCCCATTCCCGTTCGTCAGCAAAACCCTCTGCAAGTCTCCTTGCAGCATCGGCTTCTCTCGGGTCAAGTTCAAAAGCTTTTTGGAAACACTTGGAGGCGCGCGTTGGGTCAGGTGGATCCGCGAACTCGGAGTAGTAAATACCGAGGGAGGTGTAGGAAGGAGCATATGTTCGGTCCCATTTAAGCGAGCTAATGAAATGCGAGAAAGCTTCCTCGTGGAATTCGGCTACATGCGGACATGCAACATTCATGAGATGAAGCTTGTGGAAGAAGCAAGGTGGACTGACCTCCCATATCCCAGCAGCACTTTCCGATGCGCCACAGGCACCGCGCCCGGTCCATGTCATGTTCTTCCCCCTCCAAATCATTTAATACGTCTTTCAACGCCTGGACGCCTGCTTCCACTCGGGTTCTGCTAAGACACCAAGCGCTCTCCTCCTTGGCACGGACACCCTTCTCAGTACTAGGGGGAACTAGTGACACGGCTTTAGCAAACAGAACTTCAGCTTCCTCCCATTTCCCTGCACGTTGGAGGACATAACCACGGCCAATTAAAGCATCGACATTGTTGGGATCAAGGCTGAGGACCTCATCTAAAAGTCGAAGTGCACGTGCATGGTGTTTCGGTGGGAATAAGTGCACGAGGGAAGTTGCAAGCCCCACGTTAAAAGCCTTGCGTACTCTGGAGGTAGCAGGTCTCGCCAGGTGTTTCCTGGAAGTGATACGAATACTCACTGGAGGATCTTTCGCCCAGTATTTTGTTCGTGTCTTCGGACGAGCTCAAGGCCACTCTCTGCTACGTTGATCGCGCCAGGGTAGTCCAGTTCTTGCAGGTAGACCTCGGTTACTATACGGTTAGCCAAAAGCGAGTCCGACAATGAGCCAAAGGCATCCTGTCAAAGCCCTCAGCGACCACTGGATATCTCCAAAACTGGACTCACCATAATGATGTCAAACGGGTCTCTGACTTCGGGTGTTGGATTTACGTCCTCGTCGTCATCCTCGCCTTCATTGTCCTCGAAAAGCGGTGTTCCAGTGCGCAAGAAATAACCTTTCAGCAACCGAGCCAACAGAGCAGTGGGAAAGAGTTCCATGTATTGCCTGAGATGATCTAGACCATATCCGGCTGCCACAAATCATCTTAAGTTCGGCTGTACGAGCTCAATAAGCAGTAGTACCCACAAATTGTATCGCTATCTTTTCCTTCGAGGAATATTGACCAGGAACGTTCATCTGGCACCCCAAGTAGAACCACGCCATTGACAAGTTCATCGAGCTCTAACCCAACTGCGGCTTTCTCCGAAGATGTTGTTGGCAGTGCGTAGAAGTACTGCTGTTTGTATCGAATGAGTTTCGCTTCAATAAAACGACGCAGCTCATCAGAAGTGCTCGGATGATTGAGCACCTCCTGATAAAGCAGCGGCAACTGGAAACAACAATCAGCAAATGGTGGTAGTCTTCTCAAACTGCGCCGACCTTGGATGTACCCCACACTTCCACACCGATGTCCTTTTTCAACTGGTCGGGTGAAGGTCCTCCGAGACGCGTGCGCCTCCTATCAAATTCATTCTTGATGAAAACCTCTTCATCCCGTTCAGTGAACGAGATGATTTCCTCGATGACAGGAAGTGAATTGTGAATCGCTGCTTGTATGTCAAATGTTGAAGTCGAGGTCGGGTTCGTTGGGTCTGGTAAGGGCAAATTTGACAATGTCTTGTACAATGGCGAGTCAGGAAGTAGGCAATAGAGGACATTTACGACCTGAAAGGAAAATAGGTTCGGTTTAGCATGATAACTCTCGGCTATCCCTCACCTGTTGACGGGTACCATGGGTTCTTCTGATAGAAATCAACTTCTGTAGGGTTTCTGCGCATTTGATGGCATCACCGCTAGGAGGCAGTCTATCATGCTACTTGACATTCATGGTGTCAAAAACATACCTTGTGGCGAACATCTGCACCATATGTTCCAAGACCTCAGAGAAAGCATCCCACCGACTAATTCTCTCGTAAAGTTGCGATATACCCTGTGCAAATTGTTGGCTGATTAAAATGATCTATGGTACTGGATATCACTCGCCTGCCAGGCAAGGATCTGCTCTGACTTCAGTTCGATGGCTTTGCGATAGCACTACGCGACCGTCAGCGCATCCAAGCACGAAATATGTGCAGCAGCTTCACTTGCTCGCTCTTATCGTGCTGTCCTAACTCAAGAAACGCGAGACCTAAGAAGACGTGACTGTCGTCCGTCAGCAGATGAAGGAAGGCAGAGTGAGGAGATCACGACTTGACGCACGCATTATAATTTTCGGGCTCGTAATCTAGGACTTGAGAAGCTGCATCACGGGCCGCCTCGTACTGTTTCTTACCAAGGGAATCCCTGGCTGCCTTAAGTTTTGTTTTGGCGAACGAGGACATGTTGTTGAAGGCTCAAGCCTGTTTGCCCCCAGTTTATGTCTCGCCAGAGTCTCCACGTTGTATACCGTGGTCACTTGAAGAAATCGTCGATGCATTGACAACTACCACAGTGTGGCGGTGCAGCTGAGTATCACGACTGTATGTTGCGCGAATATGCTTTCAAGTTAACTGCATAGGTTTCCGTATCACGTCTCCTGATCAGGATTCCGTCAACACGACCCCAAATCGACAGTCGATTCCTATACTGATCTTCCCTACTGTTAGATTGTTCGAAAATGACAGTTCGTTGAGGGCTCAGCGCTCAGCGCTCAACGTCAACATCAACGCTAAGGTATGTCTAGCACACTATTAATACGGTATCGTACTGCTAATTCGGCTCTGGATTGGTCAGTGGTGGGTGCCGGTGGGTACTACTAGTTAAATACTAGCCCAGGTAATGTTCCGCTGTGCTTCTACTGTACTTGGGAGTGCTCGGTTGCCATTGGTAGGATCCCATGCCTCCCAGATGGGGGCTTGGCAGAATTCCGGGTCAAGAGAAGGGGCGGTACCAAGGGTCAGGCCTACGGGTGGGATGGTCTCATTCGACAACGTTTGTGAGGCTTTTACAGTCTCCTTCACAAAGGAGCTCGACTGTCTAGTTTGCTTGCGAGGAGCGCGCCCGTTCAAGGCAGGGTCCTCAGGCTTGCGCAAGAAGAACTTGAGGATGCTTCTACTCCGGTACTTTGCCACGCCTCTGACGAGGCACAGCTCATCCATCGTGGCGTGCAAGCTTTTACCGGGCTGAGCGTCGTTAGATGAGGGGGATAAGGGTAGGACGGGGGCCTGGATACCAAGAAGAGAGAGGCGCCTGGTCCACGCGTCAATAGACCGCTCGTCTGTGACAACGAGAAGGGGGCAGAACTCCCCTCCGCAGGAAGAATAAAATTTCTGTAACTTTTCCACGTTCTTCTCGTTCATCCCCCCGACGAAGATCAACAGATCGGCACCGCCTTTGAAGCCCTTGGGAGGGATATGGCCCTCTGGAGAGTCTGTGGCGCGGTGGAAGACGAATGGCCTTCCGTTGATGCGAGAGGTGCATTGGGTCCAGTCGCCCATGATATCCCACATGAAGATCTGAAGGTCGGTCGAACAGAGAATGACGTTGGCAGCCGGCTGTGTGATATTGTCCCAACCAGACTTCATTATTGATCGCAAGTCGATTAAGGCTGCTTTGATTAGTATATTGGTGTCGGACGGCCGGCTGGGGACACGGCGACAGTTGTCGATGATCAGTTTGCGGACTGCTTGCTGTGATTGTTTGCTCCGCTCTTGAAGTGGGGTGCTAGCGACCTTTTGCATGTCGAGGGTTGTGACGCACGCGTGGTCATGGAAGCGCATCTTGTACCTGGCGAGGTCCTTCTCGCCTGTAACCCACCAATCCTCCATGGAAAACGGCTCATTCTCCAGTCCTGTCACGACAGCGACAATAGGCACCTTCTTTCTACATATCGCGGAGTAGAAGATGGTATAATTTCTGGCTAGCGCTTTCCGGACGCTCGAGCCGCGAATGCAGTAGACGAGTAGGTGGATGCCATTTGCATTGCCTAGCTCCCGGAGCAGCTTCGCCAGATGTTTTTCGGCCACCTCAGCCGGAACGCGACCGTGCGTTCCTTCATCAAGGCCGGCGGTATCCCATACGTGGAACATCTCATCATTTATAGTTATCCTATAATGGCTGCTTTGAAAAGTGCATCCCATGACACTGTTCGATGTCTTCGCGGCTTTGTGGCCAGCAAGCATATTGATCAGGGAGCTTTTGCCGACTCCGCTGTCGCCAAAGATGACGATGTTGCGAACAGTGGTAGGATCGACGGTCTGAAAATAGGGTCAATTTCTGGGCCAAAGAAGACCGATCTCTCTGACCTCCGAAACCATGGGAAGCTGCTGTTTCATGGCGGTGGGTGATTCCTGAGTAAAACGGATGTGTCACATTCTACACGGGTTGTGCCAGTGGTTGACGGATTCACCGTGATTGGTAGCCCTGGAGTGGTTTCATCACGAATATCCGGGACATACTGCATAGAAAACTTCATAAGTTGGTGAATAGACGGATGTCAAGGTCAGGAACTACCAGTGGATGCGGGTGGGCGCTTTCAGACAGACGACTATCTGAGCGAGATTGCCCTGAGCTCGTGACCTGTTTGGATGAAGGATCCTGAGAATAATGAACCCGTGTAACATGTCCAGGTGTGTTCAAATGGTGTTTGGGCTGAAGCAGGCCATGAGCCGATGTGCCCCAGCGTAACAGAAAAGCTTACCTCTAAGTTCAGGCGTCCATTATGGTACTCTGTCGCAAGACTCATCATGGAAGAAGCCCTTGGGAAGTAGTTCGTGTTTCTTAACTCCCGTCGCGATCCCCACGAACTATCTTATAAATGAACTTGAACGTGTAACATGGTCTTTGTACTGGCTTCCAGCTTGTTCTGCCTCCACCTTGAAAGGCGAGGATCAAGGGAACCTCGCGAATGTCGCTATGCTGAGGATGTTTCCCTACGCCCAAAAACCATAGGAGAGCATTGCCCCCGGTGATCTGACCGCGAACTTGAAGGAACGGGTACCTGAGGTAAGAAACCATCACGGTCACCGCCAACATTGATGTTGAGTTGGGGTGTCTTCAACGAGGCCGAAAGAAGACCCTGCTTGCCACGCACATACCTTCCAGTGTCGCAATATGAAAAGGTTACGCCCACCGTCAGCTGGTGTCGCCAATGATCGCGCAAGACAGCCAGGCCCAGAACTTGACGCTGTCTGAATACTTCAGGGAACGGAGTTGGTCGTGACTTGTATTAATCCTTCGTGTCTAACCGTGTGTGGTGAGTCGAGAACTATCAGTAGGAGACGGTCTCTCAGCGCTTAGAATGAATGAGTTCAGCTTCTTCGAAGCATGCTCGTTGATATTAAGCCTGCCAGTCAAACGAGGAATCGATCACCTCAACGTCAAGCCGGAAGATTAATTATTCTTACCATGCAGCCTCTGGTCAGAGCTTCATATTGATTCTGGGAGCCATTCAAGCTACCTTGCGTTTTCCGCGTTGCCGATCCCATCGCTTGAAATGACGTTCTTCGGCGCCTTGTGCCAACCCCACTCTTGAAAGGCGTGTGTCCTGGATATGCTCCACCACACCATACATAGCAGCCTATGCGGTTGCATGATGTGTTCGTGCGTCCTAGATTAGCCCACAGGTCGCGACGTCTGCGGAAAGTTAAACCCACAGGGGGCGCCTTTGTGGAAGATGCCCCTCCCTGCAGAACGTTCAGAACCATGAATAATGACGCCCAGAAGCACACACATAGATCATTCACAAAGTTGGTCCCAGCATTCCCTTGCTTCGCGGGCCATAGCCCACGACCCTTGTGTAAAGTCGACATGCCTGTGTTCGGTTTTAAAGGCCGGTTGAAACAGTGATAGTTCCTGCCAGAATTCATGTTTGCTTGGTTCTAAGTGAGACGCAAGACCTTGCATAGTAGAACACACCTATCGCGAACGCCGCCTTGGGGCACTACATACCACTCATCCCCTTTCACCTCAAATCGAATCTTCCATGTTGTCAGAGCGCCCCAGTCCCATCGCCACAGGGGCCCCAACTCGTCGAAACATCCTGATCGTAGGAGAAGTCGGCGTAGGCAAAAGCTCTCTCGTCAACCTCATTACCGGCCAACAGCGCGCCACTACCTCCAACGGCGCTCGGAGCTGCACGCTCCAATCCCAGGAGTACACCACCACCCTCGGCTCCGTTCAGCTTGCCCTGCACGATACAGCTGGTCTGCACGAGGCAGTCGGCAGGATGAAGATGGACGCGTACCTAGATGCCGTGCATCAGGCGTATACACTCATCTCGAAACTCGAGAGCTCGGGAGGCATCAGTCTCCTCTTGTTCTGCATGAAGGGCGGACGGATATCCATGACGATGCAGCAGACGTATAACCTCTTCGTGGAGGTGCTATGTAACTACAAGGTGCCTGTCGTCATCGCTGTGACACACCTCGAGGCGTACGATCGCATGGAGGAGTGGTGGATCGAGAACGAGAAGCTGATCAGCGAATATGGACTGAAGTCTATCGGCCATGCTTGTATCACGGCTACCCCTGGATACCGGAACATGTTTATGGACAAGTACGAGCAGTCGAGGGAGACGATGAGGGAGCTCCTGCTTGATTATAGCAATCGCCCGTCCTGGAAAGAGGAGAAGGCTAATTGGGTCAAACGAATGATGCTGCACATTCATCACTGGTTGCCCGCCCGACGTGCAAACCGCCTTGACGGCAGTGGGCTGAAGAAGAAACTGATCAAACGGTGCGGGTTCTCAGCAGAGGATGCCGAAGTCGTCTCTCGGAGGATTGAGCAGTCGAGGGGCAACACTGACTCGGAGGTCGGGTCGGACGAGAGCAGCTCTTGGCTCACAAATGAGAAGTTTAGTGTTGCCAGTAGTGAGAGCAACAGCTACGTGTCCTTCAAGTACTAGTACTAACCAGTAGTTTCAAGTTCACGTAACTTAGTATACGTATAGTGGTTCGGTACCATTTTTTGACGAAAAATTAGTCTGTACTACTCAAGCTTGTTTACCGTAATAAATTATCTGTCGAAACTGTGACAGTACTGTACTGGATCAAAGGAGTTGGGTCCCTATGCATGGTCATGATGAAGTGTTGGACTTCCTCACGCTTTCTAAAACTTCGCCAGCACATCCACAGGCTCTCAGATAATCCACATACTCTACCAAAAACTGGACCTGCTCCAGCGTTTCGATAGCTTTCGCACTCCTCCTCCGTCTCACCACCCCGATGACACGCTCCACCAGCTGCAGCGTGTCTCGTCGCACCACCATGTTGCTGTCCCACTGAAAACTCTTTTGTGGAGTGTCATTGCCCCTTACCTCAGTCTCAATGCTTGTGCCGGCGGGGCTTGGACTGACATCGGTTTCTATCCATCCACACAGCCCAAGCTTCAGCATCCAGCAGCATGCGAAGAGCCCGGCACGGCCAACCCCACCACGACAATGCACAAGCACAGAAATGCCCAGTAGGGTGTATCTTTCGATGATGCGATCTAGATCGGCGTCAAGAGACTTTGGTGAAAGCGGGGCGAGACCTTCCGGTAGTGGGATGCTATGAATGGGTGTGTTGTAGAAGCTACTAAGCGCGATGAGTGTGAGCGATGGTGCACGATACTTACCGGAGGACATCGAGACCCTCTCCATGTGCAGCTCGGCAATATTCAATCCATGATACACCGAGAAATTGAAGTTCTTCATTGTCAAGACAACTTCCGTGGGCGGTAATCATGTCATTAGTGCATGTGCAGAGGCGAAATGGTGAGCAAATATCTCACCACACGACACATCGCGCTCCGAGACTCTTCATCCTTCGAAGATCGACATCCAGATCCCGGTATACTGTACCTCGGCCCCGCACAGGCCCACTTAGCCGCACTGGGTCAAAAAATAAATAGGGTTGACATATCGGAGGATTATTCCTCAGAGAAACAAACAAACCTTTCTTGCCTGGACAAGACGATAAAAGTAGGTTTCCGAGCCTGAAAGATCGATGGTTGACTGTACTCTGACTGGAGGGTAACGATTTGTGCGATGCCGTAGAAGTTCGATGCTTGACAATACCCCTCGGAGGCGATGGGGCAGTGGGCGGATGACTAGACGCATAAGAACACGCACATAGCGACCAAGAAATATACTCACACGTGGTGCGAGGGTGGCCGTGGAAAGGTGGCGGAATGCAGGAGATCATACACTGATGGGAATCGACTTTCGGGATGATGGGACAATGCTTGGGTTGGCGCATACATGGACCTTCGTGGGGTCAAGAGCTTCGGGATTATATTGGTAGTGTTAACGTTGGACTCGTCTTCTTCTCCGGATACGGTATGAACCTGAATCTTGGAGTCGGGCTTAAGTGATAGAGCTCTTGGTGAGGGGATTGGCAGGGGTGGCAGCGGTATCCTTGTGTTGAGAGCTGCATGGAGGGCGTCACTGACCAATGAGTGGGGTGCACTTGATGCATGACATTTCCGTAGAGGGAGAGGAGGCAGTAGGTGAGGTACAGAAGTTGAACGTAGGGGTATGATAGGCGAGTTTGCAAGAGAGGGAAGTAACTGGGCATATCCAATGATGCGATCGAGGCTATATGATAAGGGGATATCAAATAAGACCGGAGAGGGTTTGCTACACGGTGTAAGGTGTGAAGAAATAGCAACGAGTGATTCCGGGGGTATAATCACCGAGATGCTGGAAAGTTTACAATGAGATGACCAAACGATGAATCTCGTACAAGGACTGACTTGATTGGGTGTGTGTCCGAAGTTTTGACTTGCGAGGAACGATGTCTATTACTTTGTTGTTCAAGTGGCGGAACCTGGAGTTGAGACTGGGACTGTGACCGGTTAGGTATTGATTCTGAAATAGCATTACATAGTTCTTGTTGCAACTCCACGTGTGGCGTGGTGTTCTCTCCGGTGAAGAGAGCAGCCCGTTGTTCGCTAGCTGGTATGACTAGGCTAGGATCTTTGGAGACCAGTGCAGACTCGGCAGGCAGCCACAGAACCTGGTCCACGTATTTCTCCTGGCGTTCACGAAGTTTGCGGACCACATCTGGTACGTGTAAAGACAATGGCATATATGTGACTGGGCAACCTTTGAAGGAGGTGGGTACTTGGACAAAGGGAGTGGATGATACCTACCTTCGTGACCATACTTAATGCGACTATAGTCGCTCATATGGTATTGGGATGCTAACGGCACAAGCTACCGCGAGGGGAGTCAGCGCAAAACGCCGCAAGACGACAGAAAGGTCAGTAAAGGTCACACCTGGTTGGCCCAGGTATCATTCACAGCACTGTGTGACTGTGTGGGTCGTCTTGTAGGTCCCGCTGGGGTCGGGACGCGTTGCTGGAACGTGTTGTCTTGTCCTTGGCCAATATGGGAGGTGGGGCTCGTTTGTGCCTCTAGCACTGAGGCTGAGGACATCGTCCAGGTACTTCCTGGGAAAAGGATGGGCGGGGAGGATGGTCTCGGGGGCTTGAAGAGTTATGGGACTGTGCAAGATGAAGACGCGATACATCAAGCCTTGGAACTGTTCGCATCCATAATATGATACCTGTTCCAAGTTGCGGTTCGAAGAGGTGGGTCATAGGTATTAGCTGATTATAGCTAGACTAACTGGTGATCCTTGTACTAGTATGTACAAAGACTAGTCTAGGCTTAGCAACGCAAATGTTGTATTTATTTACATATTTATTTACATAAATAATGGTACCCATCAACGTCTATTTTTTCCCTCGCATAACTAGGAGTTATTGAGCATCGACATTGTTGGTTACCACAGGCTTTGCTCATCGCTTGCACTGTCGTTGTCGGTCTCTTCCTCCCTTTGGACATCTCAGCTGGCTGCTCCCTGTTCTCTCCGACCTTCCTTTAGTATTCGGTCATTTTCTAACCGTTCTTTGTTCTACTAGCTTTTTACTCAGAGCTTGCTGCGTCAAATTAGAGGCGACCATGTCGCGATCAACTCGTTTCGCACACCAGCCCCCGCCGACTGTCAGGGCTACCGATGTCCCAGTACCCACGACACGACCACCCCTATCCTCGGGTACGACTATCCGTCGTGCTAAAACGCTCACTCGCCCGGAGCGTAGTGTTGCACCGGTACCACTCATTAACCCACCCTCCACACTCGCACCTTCTGCATCAGGCTCAATACCTCCAGGCATCCTCGGCAATGGCTTCGATCCATGGCGCATCTTCTCCCAGATCGTAACCTTCTGGGCTCCCTCGTTTTTACTCAGTTCCATTGGCGGTCTTAAAGACAAGGGGATGATTCAGGCTTGGAGAGAGAAAATCGCTCTTTGCTTCATTATCGTCATTCTATGTCTCTGTGTCGCGTTCGTCACTGTCGGCACCCAGAAAGTGCTCTGCCCAACTACCTCAAACATAAACTCCACTCGCTACTCTACCCTCGGTTCCATTGCTGGCACCCTCAGCGTAGAAGGTATATTGTTCAATGTCACCGCAGCAAAGAGCCCAGCCGGCGTCAACCTCGACCTGCTCACCCAACAACAGCCCGGCCAAGACATTACCCCCTTTTTCACTCGCAGCGCATCTCAATACCCTGCCTGTACCGGTGTAAAGTTCCATGTTGCCACCGATGATCCTTGTAGCATGCCTTGTCCTCTAGGTCCCCTCAACGCTTCTTCTACGTTCACCCAGCTCGATATACAAGAAACTTCTCTTCTTCTTGGCTATGATTGGGATCAGGTTGCTGCCCTGCCCAACTACTTTGTCATCGATGGAGCTGTCCTAAATATGAACCCATATATGAACATACATCCCAAACCCATCCCTTCGGACAACGTCGATCTCGCTATTCGTACAATTCTACTCAACCAGAGCACTACCAGTGGCAAGGATGGCACTCGCTTGTTTTACAATCGCGATGACATCAGATCTGCTGTTCCTTGCCTCTCACAACGGTACTACGCGGGCAACATAGACAAAGTCACCCCCGGCTGCTTCGTCTCCTCACTAATTCTATACGTCGGTCTCATCGTTATCCTTGGTCTTGTTCTCGTGCGGTTCGCGATGGCATGTGTCTTCAACTGGTTCCTCTCCGCTAGGTTGGCGGGTCCTCCAGATAGCACGGATTTGAATCGCTCGGCGATCAGCCCCGCCGTCATGCCGGAGGGTGCTAATATCTCTGTTGACAACAAGACAGGGATGGCTCCTTGGGCGGGCCCGGGAGGTTCCAGAAAGCTCGCTAAACCTTCCATGCACCCCCGAACTCCCCGTAGCCCTGCCTCATCATCAGTTACTGTGTCTCCCCAGGAACCCAATCAAGTGATGAGTTTGGCGCAAATTGGCGCAGAACTCTTTGCGGTATGTTTGGTGACGTGCTATTCAGAGGGTGAAGAATCCCTTCGTTCGACACTCGATTCTATCTCTCGGACGACTTATTCTGACCACCGAAAGCTCCTTTTTGTAATCGCCGATGGTATCATCACCGGAGCGGGAGAGAAAAGAAGCACTCCGGATATCTGTGTCAGCTTGTTGGAAGCTGATCCGCGCTTCGGAGATCCTGTTCCTATGAGTTACCTTGCCATTGGTACAGGGGCAAAGAGAGAGAACCGTGCCATGGTATACGCTGGTCATTATAGTACGTTGTTCAATGTTTCTTCCGAGTGATGTCTTCTCATGTGTTTCGGTTTACGCAGCGGTTGCTGGTTGCCGTACCCCCACAGTGATACTCGTCAAATGTGGAACAGAAGTCGAGGCTGCAAAGGAGAAAAAACCTGGCAATCGTGGCAAACGCGACAGTCAGCTCATCCTGATGAACTTTTTCTCCCGGGTAACCTACAACGACCGCATGACTCCGCTCGATTTCGATCTTTTCCGTAAGATTCATGTGCTCATGGGCGTAACACCCGATTTCTTCGAAGTCTGTTTGATGGTATGGCTGTCCAACGTTCAATCTACAGCGTAGAGTGCTGATGTCCGCTATAGGTCGATGCTGATACCAAGGTGTTCCCTGATTCCCTCAAGTACCTCGTGAACTGCATGCACCACGACCAGATGATCATGGGCGTTTGCGGCGAGACACGCATAGCGAACAAGCGAGCGTCATGGGTGACAGTCATTCAGGTGTTTGAGTACTTCATCTCCCATCATCTCGCCAAGGCCTTCGAGTCGGTGTTTGGTGGTGTTTCGTGTCTTCCAGGCTGTTTCTCCATGTTCCGACTGAAAGCTCGTCGGACTGCTGGCGACGACTGGGTCCCTCTTATAATAAAGCCCGAAATCGTCCGCGAGTACAGCCAAAGCGAGGTCACCACTTTGCACCAGAAAAATCTCCTCCTCCTTGGCGAAGATCGTTTCCTAACCACCATCCTCCTCCGTACATTTCCTAACCGCAAAATGATGTTCCTCCCTCAAGCGCGTTGCCGTACTGTTGTCCCCGATACCTTCTCCGTCCTTCTTTCCCAGCGGCGCCGCTGGATTAACTCCACCATCCATAACCTCATGGAACTTGTGCTTGTACGCAACCTTTGCGGTACATTCTGTTTCAGCATGCAATTTGTTGTGTTCATGGATCTGCTCGGCACCGTCGTTCTTCCAATCGCAATCGCGCTAACCTACATGCTCATTGGCGGCATGATCCTACAGCCGCCAAGTACTTTCCAAGAAGCAATCCCGTTGATGCTCCTTGTTTCTGTTCTCGGCCTTCCCGCCGTTCTAATTCTAATCACGACGCGGAAGATCGTGTATGTGTTCTGGATGTTGATATACCTACTCGCCCTCCCTATTTGGAACTTCATTCTACCTGTATATGCGTTTTGGCACTTTGACGACTTTTCATGGGGAGAGACGAGGTCGGTTTTTTTAAAAAAAAATCTTGGCTTGTTTGGGCGAATGACTGATTAATCACGACAGGAAAGTGGAAGGTGAAGGGAAAGGCGAGGCCCATGGTGCAGGCGCTGGTGTCTTCGATGGATCCTCCGTGCCGCTTCGGCGTTGGGAAGACTGGGAGCGATCAAGGCTTCGTAAGATCAAACGCGAAGAGCGGAGGAGAAGAGATCTGGAGCGATTGCATCCAGGCGGATTCATCATGACAGAGAACGAGCTACTCAGCGCCCGCGGTGGGAGTCAGTACGATGGTTCCGACACGTACTCACTCGCTTCTTCGGAGGATGATCACTGGGGTCATCAGGTCGGAGGATATAACGAGACCAGTGGGCAATATCCTCCGCCACCTGTTGGTCTGTATGATGCTGGAGATGTCTCTGGCGGCGAGGGGAAGACGCTTGGTGGTGCAGAGTTGGAAGCGATGCTGGAGTCTGGCTTTGAAGAGTCGCCGAATCACTCGCCCACACCAGTCTCATCGACGTTCGGAGGTCGCTACCAGCTCTCTGACAACCCATCACAACAATATCTGATGGGCTATGGCGCCATGTCCCGTTCAGGATCCTCTGAGAGTCCGCATACGCCCTCAGCATCTTCATCCATGTCCCTCACGAACCACTTTCGAGGTATAGATGACCGTAGAGAGGTGTATGGACCCCTTGGACCTCTAGACCCTGGACAGAAATTTTAGGGACTCTGTTCTTTATTTTTCTATCTCTTGTTTATATCTCTCTCCCTTATAGTTATTCATGCATGCGACGCCGTGCGGATAGTCCTCATGTTTCTCTAATGATATCTTCGTGTCGTGTAAAAACGGCTTTGTATCTCGATATCAGGATCTGCTTGGTTTAAATGGAAGACATGTGCGATAGTATACATTCATTGATCAGTGCATGTCGTGAGGTTATCACTGAACGTCAGATCTGATCTAACGTCGAAAGGTTAACCAGTTACTGTTGGAGCAACCTGCCATCAGAAGGGCTATCAGAACGGTGTCAATACCTAAATACGTATGAGTACGTATGAACTAACTGCTGAAGATCTTAAGACCAACTTAAGCCCGAATACTTATTGGTACTTAGCACTTCGCGGTATAGTCCCCTACTAACAGTCCTCCAGGCAAAAATATATGATCGGGTGATGCAAATGTAACACAGATTGTTTGTATACAGTGAGGTATGCCATCGTGAGCCTATCAAGTATCTAACTGGTGCCCATTAATGCTTACTACGCGGCTTCGTTCTGGCGAAGTAACAGCAGAGAAAGAGCACATCATCCCCATCGTCTGGTTCCGGACCCGTAGTGGGGTTTGGGCCACTTCCCTTTGCAGGCCGAACCTCCTCAGCGGGACCCGCGGCAGACGTGATAACATCAGCCTCCCCGCTAGATACCTTTCGTCCTTCTCCCATGTTCGCTGGAACTGTGGACGGTCTCTGTGCAAAGACAATGATGATAAAAATAGAGTCCGAGCGACTTGAGGTGACCTGACCTTGACAAGGCGTCGAAAGGCGCCATTCAGACTTGATTTGACATGCAGTTTGGACCCATCTGATCCCTCCGCACTTGAGCTAATCTCGCGCTTCTTCCGCCCACTCCAGAAGCCTTTGGTAATGACAGTGGGCTCTTTGCTACCATTCAGCTGTGGCGCTGGCGCGGGCTCCGCGTGGATAATGCCTTGGTTGCCTTGTTGTTGCGGGGGTGGTTGTGGGGATGGTGGTCGAGAAACCCCGAGGAGCTGTAGTTTCGAAGTGTCAGTGAGGAAACTGTCACATGCACGACGTTTCACTGACTTGTGCGATTGAGCTTGGCGGACTTGTTGGAGAGGGTGGTAGCGGAAGCATAGCTGGTGATATGTCTGGAGCATTGGTGTTTCCTTTTGCTTCCGTTGCGAGCTACAGTCTGTAAGAAAAGATAGCATTGCATATCTCTATGGATTGACTTACCGGCTGAGGGGGTTCGGGCATGGGTAACGGGGGTGGTGCGTCCGGTGTACGACGCCGAAGCACATGGGCGTCCCAAAGCCATATCCTGAAGTCACAACATCCGCCTGCCAGATAGCGGCCGTCGAGGGAGAACGCAACGCAGGACACATCATTAGCATGGCGAAGGGGTGGTCCAGCCACCTCACGGGTGTCAAGGTTCCAGACCTGCATGACGATGTTAGGCCCAGCAGTGGCGAGAAAGGTGCTATCTGGAGATATTGCGATGGAGGTGATGATGCTGGCATGGGATTTCATGGGCTCTCCAATCTGTTCGCCTGTGATGACGTCCCAGACTCGTAGTGTACCGTCGTCGGACGCAGTTACCAGGCGTCGACCGTCCGGTGTATACACGACGCATCTCACATCGTTTTCGTGGCCCTCCATAGGACCGACGAGCATTTGGCCAATATCTGAATCACAGACGCGGACAGTTTTATCGTTTGCAACGCTGGCAATTTCGAGCCCGTCAGGGGCATATGTGAGCGCATACAGATTGCCATTGTGTGATCTGAACGGACCAGCGACTAAATCTCCTGTATCTGCGTCCCATATGCGTATTGTATTATCCCCGGTAGTCGCTATTCTTCGCCCGTCGGGCGAGAACGTGACACACCAAAGGCCGGATGCATGTCCTTCAACGGGGTCATACAAGAGTTCGCCACTCGCCACACTCCAAACTCGCAAGGTACGATCTTCCGACGCACTGGCGATCTTCACGCCATCAGGTGAGACAGCCACCGAGCGGACTACATCTGTATGGCCAGTCAACGCATCCCTAGTTGGCAGGCCAGTTTCGACGTCCCATATTCGGACCGAGTTATCCCATGATGAGCTGACAAGCCGACGATTGTCGGGGAAGAAGGCGACACATCTAACGGTGTCGGTGTGACCAATGAAGGTTCGTAGTGGGCGTACGTGTTCTGGTCGGCGTGCCCGCGATGCGAATGATAACATTGAATTTCTGTACAAGGCCAATAGGAAACCTTGACGGAAAAGAGCCACAACTGAGCTCCAAGCGCAAGATCAGCGCAACCGATCTACACAGGACTCATCAGAAATGGAGTATTTTACTAGCGGGCGACTTACCTGAGAGCTCTCTGGAGGGCACAGCAGGACCGTCAGCGAGAACTACCAAGCAAACGATTCAAACAGGTGGGTGGGTAAGTTTAAAGTGAGATGGGCGCTGGTGGGTCTTGGTTGATACTTTGAGGAGGGGATTGGCAAACTTGCAGCGGGGTGGTTCATGTACAGGGGCCTTGTGAGGATGACCGCGGACGCCCAACTGGATGAGTTAATGTGCCCAGTACCCACTGGCAAAACACCGTGAAATATTTGAACACTATTTTTAATGACAGAGTCGTGGGACATGTGCAAAGTATCGACTCGTTTAGTAGACATGATACATGTCCACGAGAGGTCATCGTGGGGAACTAAGATCAGGCAGAGACAGAGACAACTCTACAATGACTGGAAAATCCAACAGCGAACAAGTTTAGATCAATGGTTCTCCAACTTCAACTCGGTCGAGTCGTGTATTAGAAATTGAGGGGTTCAAACGTTGAAAAGATAATATCACCACCAGTGCTTGATACGATTCACTGCACTTGACGTTGCTATCGTGTCTGATTCGTAACGGAACGGTGTCAATGAAGTGCCAGAAGGAACGTGCCAGTACTATCATGATGGGCCACTGGATGCTGTAGTGGTCGGTGGTGAGAGAAAAAGATGTTGTGGTCACGGTCTCGTCCGACTCATCTCCGCCATTTTCCTACCTTCTCTACGTCAGCTTTTCATTTACATAAAATTTTGGCTGCGTGTCCCCGAGAAACAATCTCGGAAACAAGTTCGCAATAATAACGTTGCAGCTGGGATAAATAAGGTTTGGCAGAGTTCCAAGCTGGTCTATGTACCGAACCAAGCAGAACATCCAGGAACACTTCAAGTTTGTTTCCTCAAACGTTGCCCGCGATGGGCTCAGCAACCGCTCAACGCAAAGGCGTCTGGGAACCTCTTCCGCTCATCGTTTACGGCTATGCCGTCCATCCACTATCCCCATCCAAGCGTGATACTCGCATATCAAGCCGTAGACCCATGTCTACAATAACTGAAGGCTCAAACGATGAAGGCGGAGTGCACAGAGATGTAGTCTCTCTCGAGGTCGGCGACGAGGTGTATGCATTCGAAAAGTACACACCTAGAGGGAAAGAGGTCGAGGGTGTGTGGTACCGCGGGTCCGTCTTCATCGACAGTGTTCTGCGTTGCGAGTGGGAGTACTAATTTCAGTCCTGTCAAGATACGTCGTATGTACAGCGCGTCGACCTCCCCCAGTCATGTGGTCAAATAACTCCGATCCGTCCACATCAACCAAAGCACCACTCAGAACTGAAGAACCCCAACAGGTATTCATCGGTATTTTTCCGGCGTCTCACATACATGCCCGGGACGAGCTCTCAGACGCAGAGGGGCGTTTGCCTGACCTCTTCACTTCACCTAACAACAGCCCAAACCCTAGCACTGGAAACCCTGTACTGAACGGAGCATCCCACGCAGCAGATTACCTCGCTCAGTGGAAGCGAGAACGCGCCAATTCAGGTCCAGAACCTCCCCATCTGCGGGAACGCGACCATACCAGGGAGAAGGACCGCGACAATCTAGAAGACGAACGCAAATCGTTCAAGCTACCACCTCCACCGGATCAAGCCAAGTCATCCCGTGCTGCAGTCACAGTTTATCCTGCTAGCATCTATTCCGTCACACCTTCCTCGGAAGCCTTGAAACAGCTCCCACCGAGACCCTCTCTCAAATCTGGTGACGACACGGCGTCGGGTGCTACTCAGCCAATAATCGATGAGATCGCCTCGGCACTGAGGGAATGGCACAGCATAATGTTTCAATATCTCGCACGAAGGCAATATGGGCTGTTCCACACGGTCAAGGGTCACATCGAGGCGTTACACCTTGGTCGGAGGCAGTTGCTTGCCCAGACCCTGAGCGTGGAGGAGACGGTCGCGCTGAGGAGAGACTGCGTAACGAGGCTGGTCACTGGGAACATAGTTCAAGACTTGGATATCATCGTCAGGCATCCCACTTGGGGGGCACTTGTCACCGTGGATGTGGAAGGCGAGATCGACCCACGGAGCTGGTTGAGTGCCGTCAGGATGTATGCCATGCAGACCGCGCTGGCGTACATGAATGTGCCAGCAGATCACCTCAACTCCTCCAAATATACCATTGGACCGACGGAACATAACACCCCATCAGCGCCAATTCCTACCCCTGCACACTCAGCTTTCCCCGATGTTACACGTCGTCGTACTTCCCGTCTCGTTGGTTCTCTCACTTCCCCTTCCTCTATCAGTGGAAGTGGTACGAAGCCGTCTCCCGTGAAGTTTTATCACATATCCCTGGAACTGCGCGCCTTCATCGCCACTTTTTGTGCACCAGGCGAAACGGCCGAACTCTTTTTCTCCATCTATAAACACTCAGACCACCCACGATTTGTGACAGAAGAATTTTGCGTCGTGCTCAATCACAATGGCGTCCCTGCTCGAGAAGGTGGTTCGACTATGCGTGCGCGGACGCTCTTCACCGATATCGCACAAAGCGATGCACAAGATACCTTGTTCTTGGTGTGCAGGATTGTTCGGAACGGAGCAATGAAAATGGCTCCCAACATGAGCTCCGGCGCACCTGGCACAGACAATGGTGGACGAAGACCATCAGAGTCTTCGCTTTCACTCGGTGAGGCACCAGGTACACCCCGTGCTCTTGCTACGTCCCTCGGCCAAGGATTTGGCAACGAGACTATGAACTATCGCCGTCCATTCGGTTGCGCGATCCTCGAGCTGTCACAGCTAAGCAAGATGGTCGCCGAGGGGTCTGACGTGTCCCCAATGCGAGAACACACGATGCCCATTTTTGTCCCAGTCAACGAGGGATTGTTCTCGATGCTTCATCAAGACATTATCGCGAACAACTCTAGAGAATACGAGAAATCTCCTAGGTACGTGGTCATTTTCTTCTGGTGTTTTCTGTAACCGACAAATTCACAGGGCTGAGATGCTTGCAGTATCAGCGAAGATCTTTCACGGTGATGCGTCAACAATTATCAGAGAAAACATGTCTCTTCTCCAAGATATCCCATTGACACTCCGCCTTGGCTTCCCGGACGTTGTCTTTCCTGGTGACGTCCGCAATGAACTATACATCAAACTCTGGTCAGGAGAATTCCCCACATCTCACACCCCGTCTGCCCGTCTCAGCGTGGTGAACTTTGCACGTCCAGGGCCAGCAGCACAAAATGCTCAAGTCACCATAGAGGTACGGGATTCTTCAGGGCGTACAGTAGAGAACGCCATCTCTATTGGAGCGGGGGAACCTCCCGTAACGTATTTCCACTCAATGGTGTTTGCTCGCAACACTCAGCCAACATTCGGGGAACTTATTAAACTACAATTGCCTCTACGGGGCGTGCCTGACTGGCACTTGTTCTTCACGTTTAGGAATAGGAGCGGGAACCGTGCACTGGGGCCAGAGCGACCCTTCGCCTTTGCCTTCCAGCCTCTTTTCCCGGGACAGGGAGCATTCCTGGAGGACGGCAGTCACACTCTGGTGTTATACAAAGCCGATAGGCTAAGTCAAATAACACCAGAAATGTATTTGGCATCGTCCCCTTGGATTTTACTCGGCCAGCGCCAAGATCAAGCGGCCATTTCTCCTGACCTCCAGAGACTCGCCCCCCCTATCCGAGACACCCTTATCGTCCGTTCTTCCCTGTGTTCCACCAAATTTACTCAGAACCCTGTGTTGCTGAGCCTCCTTAAATGGGAGCAAATACCAGACAAGGAAGTCCTCTCCACTGTACTTAGCAAGTTTACCTTCGTGGGCGAGGGTGAAATCGTCAAGTTCTTGCGCGACATCTTTGACTCGCTCTTCGGCATTCTTGTCTCTCAAACGAACCAGGCAGGGGAGATGGATCACCTTGTGTTCAACGCGCTTGTGACAGTTCTAGGAATCGTCCAGGATAGGAGGTTTAGCAACTTCCAGCCTGTGCTGGACGTATACATCGAGCAGCACTTCAATTGTGCCGTCGCATCTTCTCATATGATACGGTCGATGGACAGGCTGTTGCGGAACCCTGCTGGCACAGATACAGCATCCCCTCTAAGGGCAGCGCTCAAAGTGTGGCACTACATTTTCAAATTCATCACTCGGGCGCGGGAGTTGCAGAAGTCGTCGGAACTTGGGATGTCTGTTGGTGCGACCGTCGAACACCTTGAAACGACTTTCAAGAAAGAGATTCGCGCACACTTGACAGAGGTCAACCGGATGGTGGCGACGTCTTCCCCACTATCCATCATCGGTACGCAGACGATCGCATTACAACACTTCACGTCCATACTACCCGAACTCGCCAAAATCTTTTCGACGATTGAGCTCGTCACCATCGCCACCAACTTTGCGAACGCGATTTCAGGTGCCAAGGGAAAAATAATCGTCTGGCGCCTTATCATGTACTTGCAGATCGTGAAAGGCTTCTTGTTTGATAACCCGCAGTCGCGTTCTCTTCTCGTTCAGGCCGTCGTTTTGTGGATTAAACCGTACTTCGGTCGCTACGACGAGTACACACAAACACAAACCGGAGACTCGGATAGTGCCAAGGATGCATCCCGTGTGAGCTGGTTGGAGTCGATGAGGTTGTGCGTGACCATCATTGCTGTGATGTTGGATAAGTTGCAGCAGCAATTGGTTTCCTCGACGGTACTTTCAGACCGGAATCTGTTCAGACAAGAGCAGGACAACGTGGAGTATCTGCTCATGTTGTTGCCCAGGTGAGTCCAGTGACCTGTAAAGGCGAGTTCCGACTTATGATTGTATTCAGGCTGTTGGATTCGTATCGCGAGTTCCAGAATCCCGACAACCACCGTGCTGTTGAGCGCACGAGGACACCCACAACCAGCACCGCCGCAGTGCCTGTCACATTCCCCGAGTCGTACCCATTCTCCCTCATGTCCTTGCTACCCAATGCGCCACGCAACACAACCAGCACATCTCTCACATGCGATGACAATAATATATTCAATACTGGGCTGGGAGAGACTGCCATCGTTTTCCTTTCACTTGTTCTCTCTGCGCCCACCAAGCATATATACAATTTCTTGGAGTCGAGCTACGATATTGAAGGGAGGGACAACTTTGCTGCACTCTTGACGCAGTTCTTCAAGGTCGCGACCTCGATCCTTGGCAATGATGCATGGCCGAGCACCTGGCTGAATGTGAACATTCTGACGCACAAGGTCTTAATCAAGATGATGGACCCAGTGGCGACGCTCCTCAAAAGGATCTTCATTCCCCCACCCTCTGTCGTCACGCAATTCAAGCCCGAGCTGTGGCGGGACGCATTCCACATGCTACTCAAGCTTCTCTCATCAGATCAGCTCGTCATCGAAGACTTCACTGCGCAGGTACGTTGCAATCACTCTTTTATTTGTCTCGGGCTTAATACGATCTAGAAACGTCGTGCTGTTTGGAGACTGGGCGGCGATATTCGTGGTGAAGGTGCTGACATCTTACTTCGCCTTTGGGAGGCGCTTGCTTGGCCTGAGACGCCGGATACGGAACCCCCGCAGGGAGTGAGCACTAAATTATTACCCAGAGTGCGTCGACTCATTCTTCCTTAGGGCTATCAAGCGGTACTCAGCCCTCTCATCGGACAAATCGTCAACCTGTGTCTCAGCCATCACGACTCGCTGCGCAACAACGCAGTTGGCATTTTGTTTGGCATGATCATCTCTGAATACCAGCAATTCGGACACTTTGAACAGATCGAGAACGAACTAGTGAGGAAACTGGACTCGCTTTTCATGTCCCAATCAAAGGGCGATGACATCTCGCGTGCTTTCTTCATTGCACACTTGCGACAATTATTCGAGTCCACCGAGGTGGACAACCACCTCCGCGAACGTGTTTCGACCTTCCTGGATTCTGTGGATGCTTTCCTCAAGCTTTTACTGAGCGTTAGGAGTTTGCCGGATAGTGAAGAATTTGCTGAGGACCGTGTCATTGCTACGGTAAATCTCTCCTGCATGCTTGGAAGACCTATTACTGACCTCTCGATAGCTAAGATTGATGAATTTCATCCGAGAAATTGGTCGTGACGAGATGTACATCAAATATGTCCACCAACTTGTTAACGTAAGTAAAGGACCGATCCACTCTTTGGAACTTCATGTTGATTCCTTACCAGGCCCACTTGCAATCGCAAAATTATGTGGAGGCCGCGCTTACGCTCAAGCTGCACTCTGACCTCCATGACTGGGATCTCTATTCCTTCGTTCCTCCTATGGAAGACCTTGGGTTGCCGCAACAATCTCAGTTCCACCGTAAAGAAACCCTGTGCCTCTTGATCCTTGATTATCTCGGTCCGTCCACGGTCCATCTCGGACGAATAACCACGGCTGATTCGTCACAGGCAAGGGGAAAGCGTATGAGAGTGCAATCGAAATATGCAAAGAACTGGCCAAACAACATGCCGAAGTGACTTTCAATTAGTGCGTTTTCGCCATTTTTTGATCACTGGTTGAATGACACCCAAGTACGAAACTGTTTAGCCCTCGTTTGGCGGAAATTCTTAGACATCAGGCAACTTTGCTAGAGCATATCATCACGGACCAGCGCTACTATCCAGACTATTTCCGAGTTGCGTTCTTTGGCGAATTCCCAGAGGCTCTTCGTGGCAAACAATTCGTCGTATGTTGGCATTCAACATCATGTTTTCAACAGACTAATGATCTTTGCCCAGTACCGAGGTTACGAGTGGGAAAAGTATGGAGCATTCTGTGAACGGATGCTCAATAAACATCCAGGGGCCCAATTATTGAAACATAGTGGAGATCCTCCCGTGGATATACGTTTTGGCACAGACCAATACATACAAGTGACGGCCATTTCTCCGGAACCGAATCGCTCGTTGCCAATCTTTAGCAGCCCTGACGTCCATCTGGCAATACGAAATTACTATGAGCACAGGCAAGTAACCCAAACATATTGGCGACGCTCTTGCAATTGACCATGTTCGCAGCTCGGTGAATGTCTTCAGTTGTACCAGGCATGTCACCAAGACCGACCGGGACGGTAATGAAGAAGTGTGGCTCGAGAAGACATGTTTCACGACCGAACAGGCATTCCCCACTGTTCTTCGGAGGTCCGACATCACAGAGTGGGAGGTCGTGGAGATCTCCCCAGTGGATCACGCGTATACCGAAGTGGAGCAGAAGACTCGGGAGCTCGATGCTCTCCATCTGAGATACTCGGTTCTTGCAAAGACCACTCAAAATTTATCGACCACTGCACTGTCGATGAGCCTGAACGTAGCTGTAGACCCTGCTGCGGACGGCATTCCTGCATATCGGGATGTGTTCTTCCATCCTAGCTACATTTCTCGGCATCCGGATAGGGTGGAGCAGGTAGACCGGTTGCGGACAGCGATCGACGACCAAGTACGTCCGGTTGGACACACTCCCAAACAAATCGACTAATGTGCTCTTCAGGTTCGCGTGATGGACAGCTGTCTCAAACTACACGGTCAAATCTGCCCACAAGAGATGCTCCGTTTCCACCAGACTTTGGAAGAACTCTTCAGGAAAAACTTCGTGGAGGAGGTCGGACGTCTCACAGCACAGGGCGGATTCGAAGACCTCCCGCCACACTCATACACGACTTCCGCACGAGTCAACGATCAGGGATCTCTTTATGAAGATGGGTCTCTGCAGCGGTCCCTGTCGTCTGCCCAGTCAATGTTACCCCCTCTCTCGCTGAGCGGATCAGCCATGACTCCCCACCCGATGTCGCCCATCTCTTCTCGAGACTTCCCGTTACATCCTGAAGGCCTGTCTTCCGCCAAGCGAACACCTCTGCAGCTCCATGCTGCTCACGTAGCTCGACACGGTATCAACGGCGTATCCACCGGTTGGCGACAGGAGACTATAGGTAGCGAAGCGGGCGCAGGATCTCCTCGTAACTCGTTGATCACGGTTGGCAACGGTCCGTCTGTCGCTGGTCCGTCTGGTTCGTCGGTAGCCATGTCCACCAGCACAAACTCTCTCAGGGGGCGATTCTCGCGCTTTGGAAGCCTTAGTTTAGGTCGCCGGGGATGAAGGATCTTGTGATAACCCGTAACGCTGGGTGTAATGTGTCTTCAGTCTACTTGGACTACGTACTATATGTCTCTCCATCGAATATATGAAGCTGTCATTTTAGATACCCCATAACGAAGATACAAAGAACACGATATATACCACAGTAAAAAGTTACAAGCCCATGACATGAATAAAAACAATTGGAGAGGTATAGCAACTAATTACAGCAATCACAAAGGTAGGACAACCATGGAAAATCTGAGACGAGGGGGGGAGATATCGATACAGTGGAGGAGCAAGTTAGAGATAAGATATCGTGGCGATGAGCTAGGCAACCTGGCTTGCCAAGGCTGCGTTCATGTTGTGCTCCCGTAAGGTCTGGAATTCGAAAGAGTCGTACGTGTTCATGGTGTATTGAGGCGTCGCGAAGATGTCGACGGACTCCTGAGAGTCTGACTGGGTGAAATCGTAAGTAGGTGCGTAGGTCGGTTCTTGGATAGACATTCCGGAAACCAGCATGACCTCGTCAATTGGTTGCGCTCCCCAATCGCCCGACACTCGATCTCCAACGAAGGCGTGAGAAGAGGGATCGCCAACGGGTGACAACTCCGCGGTATACATATGCGGCTGGAGAGAGGGAGATATTCCATAGTTCACGTCTGCGCCCGGGTAGTAGGTCTGCATGATCTCCGGGTCGACGTAGACAGATTGCAAATTCTCCTCTTGCAAGGTATACAAACGATTTTCGGGCACAGGATCTGGGCTGGTCTCGAGCGGAAATTCAGCAAGCTGGGTGACAGGCGACAGGTAAGGCAGCCGCGAGGTTTCCGTGTGTGTCTCGTGACAAGCTGATAGATGAGTAGAATTATCGCCGTAGGGTGTGGCATACTCCAGATGATCATCCTGGGAGGGTACTATGCTTGAACCTTGAGAGAGCGTGGTCACGACAGAGAGTGGCGGTGTCTCAACTTTCGGCAGAGTAGGAGAGACCGGCAAGGACTGCATGAAACGAACAAGTTAATGGGATGCAGCTGGTTGTGTTGACCAGACTCACGTATTTCGATATAATTTTTTCCAGGGCCTGTGGCAGGTGTTTCCAATCAAACACTTTAACATCCTTTTCTATCTTTCTTGGCTTCGGGTCCGGGAAGTCCATTATCCGTTGGAAGAAGGATTCGAATTCAGGCCTCGACTTGGAAACAGTTGTGGGTCTGAGGCCTTCTAGGTTTCTGCGAATACGATTCTTCTCGTCCACCTCAAAGTCTGCCTCCACTAATCGCTCAAGCAACATGATGATGTCAACGGAGGTGACGCAACAAGAATCTGTTTCGTCACGGTAGATGCATGAGATAACGATGTCGTTACCATCATACTCGGCTTGCGAGATGCGCTCTGCCGAAACCATGAGCCTGTTACGATCCTGGATGCGCCGGAAGCGAACGAGCCTGCGTCCTGCCTGCAGCTCTGACTCGTCCCAGTCGTAACAAAAACTGTCGAGCGGGGTAATCATTTCGAGGATTGCGGTTTGTGTATTTTCCTCTCTGAATTCTGGAATGGATGGTCGTGCGGTACGCCTCAACCCTTGAGCAAGGAGCTGGCTTTGCGAACGGGTGACACCCTTGCGCGACTGGGAACTCTGGGACGACGCATACTCGGAGTCGGACGAAGGAGGGGTGTGAGGGCGATTGTAAGGACTGTGTCGCTTGGAAGGACGACCTGGGTTGTCTGTTCCAGAAACCGCAGAGAAAAGCGAGGACGAGTGTGGGCTGCTGCTAGTGGGAGACGAGGTTTGGGTAGGGTTCGACCGTCGGGAAATCTCTTCAAGGCAGTCTTGCGACGAATATCAGGATCGGCTCAAGACAAAACACAAATGGGAGCGCTCACCGGTATCGCTATAGGTAAAATCACCAAAGGTTACCGAGTCTAGAACTTGGTTTCCATTGCTGACGGCTTGAATAGTGAGGGGGACCATGTTGGAGGAGGACTTTTGCTTCGAAAAGGACGGTACACATCCCTCTAGTTGCCAACGGCCACAGCCTGGAGGTTCCATCTCGCGAACTTGGGTGCTCACAGCACGACGTCCGATGACGAGACGAATATGTATGCCAACCGCCATATCGGCTTTGCAGGTGAAGTTGACCAAGACGGAAGTGCCGTACTTGCCTTCGCCGGGTGCGTAGCTCATGACCCAGAGCATGTCGACGCTTGAGCAAGCGAGACGAGTACGCCGGCCAGGTTGGTCACGGACGTTCTGACTTGCAGTGGTCAAGGTGTGGCCGAGGGGATCGGAGGGATTTCCGACAGAGTCGTTTCCACGGCCAGCGGGTTGGGCATGTCTAGTTGGCACTGTAGGTTGTGACATCCTAGTAAAATATAATTAATTTCGCAGTGGGGATGTAGAAATATAAGAGGACCTTACGGGTATGGACAAGGTGTCAGCGTCCGGAGAGGGATAGCGGAGGATTGGACGACTGCCTAGGAGAACGGCGACGACGTGGGGACGGGGGCTGACGAGAGTGCCAGAGTGCAAGATTTCAATTAGGCCGAGTCAGCCAACGAAATGCAATGGGATATTTGAAGAAATATGTGAGCGGGGTACGAATTTAATAATCAGGGGGAGGGTGCTGCGCGCTGCCTGTACGCTCAGCGAGCAAGTTCAAGGGTGACAATGGGGGATGATTTGCAGACAACGTCAGTGCCTTTTTAAGGAGGGTCAGGAGTGGAGAATGAAGCTTAAGAGGGAGGATGAGGATATTACATTTCAGTGAAACGGTTGATATCGATGGACAATGGATAAATTTTACGGCAACATGGACGCCATGTGGCGAGACTAGAGCGCAAGGGACTGGCGTTTCGTAGCCTCGTGTCCTTGGCCTTTTTCGTCCCAACAAGAGCACTGATCTAGAAAATGACATCCAAGTATATGTCAAGTTCCTTGGATAAACGTGCCTCATCCATGGCCAAGCGAAATATGATATCTATCCATCTATTAAACAAATCAGACCTTATCGCGCCAGTGAAGGATATGGATCGTAAGGATTACCATTGCCGCCACCGTCAATGAGAGCCATACCAGAAATATTCGAGCGGGGGGGTGTAGCTAAGCCCAACCATATTTGTCCCACATCATGAGAGATCACGAGATGACCGTGGAAACCAATTCTGACATATTATGCCGTCGCGGAGTCCAAGCCTACCACACATCTCTCCTCATCTCTCTGGATCTGATATGTTGATCATAGATTCTCCTAGAAAAGCGCCTTCAAGTGGAAAACATACCCCAAGAAAGGCGAAATCGGTTATGAGAACAATAGCTCGCTCTAATAATGAAATCATGAAATCACGGTGGACAGACAATGCGTTCTGGAATCGAAACCAAATCAAGCTGGCACTCATGATCATCCGCATCTTCGAACGTTTCAGGAAAATCAAGTCGGTCAGATCTAACTGTGACACTACGCCTCTCCCTGTAGTACTAGTACGACTATAGCTAACCTATCACATTCATTTTCATCCCACAGGACAACCGATAATACGGTAATAATATATTCATATCATAACCCATTGGAGGTTCGTGCATGTCAGTGACCAATCCATGAGTTATGCGACTATCCCTCAGGCTAAGTTCGCCCACCATATGTCACCCTTTTTTCAACCACACCTCGAACGTAAAATATGTACATTAATACCATGATATTATTTCTCCAAGTGACACTGGGTCATTCCAGGTTTTCGGTGTGGATAGACGTTTGACAATAGGTCATTTCATGGAATGATGGGCCCAGCGACACGTGAGGTGGGTCATTTTGATCAACCTCCTTCCAGCTCACCACCCCATCTGCAGTCAGGGAATCCACTTTCGAATTGTGAACAACGTTAGAAAAAAATCACAAGGGGAGCATGCGCAGTCGATGGGCTGAGATCGCTCCACCCAAACATTCTCTGAATTCCCCACCGGGACGATATCCGCGAACATGACCAAGAGAGACTCTCCTTTAACAACGCAAAAAGGGACACGAACGAGTTCGTACAACAGAATGCAGCAATAAACTTTACTTCTTCCAGAATTCTGTACAGATTCCTAGCGACGTTAAAGGTTAGAGCTCGACATCCGTGCCTGCCAGACTGAAGTTTAATTGTAAAGACAGGTGGCGTGACGAGGCTCCCAGTGCCCGCTTGCAGGCTCTGTATAGTCACCGGTTCCATGTGCAGGATCCGCAGATGCACCAGGGGTGTCGATATCGCCACCTGACGGTTTGTCACTCGTTGTGTTAGCGGGGGGTAATTGGTTACCCTTTGGGACCCATACTCTCCCAACAGGAGGAATATGACCTTCCGCAGAGAGCACCCGTTCACAACTCGTACATCGGTCCACGAAGAGGCCTCGGTAAGAAACAAGGAGGTTCTACGAATGAAACAGATGTGAGAGACGTGACGAACACCTGACAGGCTGCACCTTACAATGAGAATTTGAAGCGGTACGCGTGGATGCGACTGTATCGTCTTGGCCAAGTGTTGCGAAAGCACTTGCAAGGCCAGATAGTCCGACTGCTCATGTGGAAGCTTCTACTCCACCGCGTCAAGTAACGGTGATTGCCACAGCCAGTCAGCGACACGGCGACGAAAATAAGTGCTCAATCATACCATTTCTCTCGGACCAAAGGCAGTGACACTGTCTGCGATCAAGGGACCTTCCAAGCTCGTGAATATGAGAGATACGTATGCGGTTAGTACATCAGGTATCACAAAGCGGATTATCGCGGGGCTAGTGAACTTCCCAGCACGTGGTTTCGACGATACACTGATGGCCGCACTTGATGGTGCAGCCCCTAGCTCATCTCGGAGAGTCTTGGTGCGTGACCAGATTGCTAGCCTACACCTGGGAGGTGGGGGGCCGTCCTGTTCGGAAGGAACCGGCCGTTTGAATTCGGGAAGGTTTCCTCGATTGAACTCGCGCAGAAATTCGAAGAGAGATTCGGCCCGCAGCGGGGGAGGATCATCCTCGATGGGCGAGAAGAGTGACGAAGAACGAGGTGGCGGGGGTATGTAAGGTTGGGGAGAACCAACGGGTGAATGTGGTCGTCTGTCGAGAATATGTTCAGAAAAAGTGTCTCTCTTTGACCAATCAAATGTACACATACTTTCGCTTGCGACTCTCCCTTCGAAACGACGAACCGAGTTCGCTCTGATCTGCTTCTTCGCTGACACGTGCGGCACGCAAAGCCTCTTGTACCTTCTCTGAACACAGCACCTCCGAGAATTCTTTCAAAGTGTGAAGGTCGTGCGCAGGTGTGGAATTAAACGCAGCAATGAAATCCTGATCGACCGTAGGGTCAAATGAAGGGGAAAAATCAGACAGCGGTGAGGCTGACGGCGGCTTGAGTAGCATAGATGACATGTGTCGGAGCGCTTGTAGACGATCACGGACATCTGTGAGCGTTTGAATGCGGTCCTGGAGGCTTGGTGGGGGAACCGTTGTTGTCGCGGGCTCATTCGGAGCTTTTGGCGTTGTGTCTGTCACAGGGGCCATAGGTAATTCGACGTGTCGCGGAAAGGGTGCAGAGGTCAGCAGGTCGTTTGTTCCGAACAGAGATTTGATCTAAGGTTGATCTGAGTGAATTGGACCTTGTTGTGAAGGCTTCTGTGGCTGTGTGCAATTTGTCACACTTGTTAACAAAGACACTTGAAGCGAGTTGAACATGTGCATGAACGTTGAACTTCATCATACCATGCAGCTCCTAGATTTGAAACGCACGCCGCACGCCGCCATACATGTACGGTATGTTTTCGCTTGTTACGAAATGACAGTGGCGGGCTATCGAGCTGTATTTGAAAATATACATTTCTATCAATGACAAGATTTAGTCCATTGCAAGACTTGAAGCGTTTACCGACTTCAAAACTTCATCGATTCATCCATCGTCCCATAACGGGGGGTCTTACCTACTAGATGGGCCGCGATGGCTCAGCTCCCTGAGCACGCCTTTGTGGGCGCTCTTGCCACCTGAATAGCCGCTCTGTACTTTGCCTATGTCGGCCTCCTCGAGGCTTCCTCTCGTTAAGATTCTAACCAAAATTCTTCCATGATATTCTGTCATATCATATCATGGGCCCTGAAGCATCTGATCTTACTTAGCCGGTACAGGCATATCTCCGAACTGGATGGATTTCGTTCTTCTCATGCAACCGCATCCCTTTACATCGACGCTTGACGACTCGTTCCCCGTGCGACGCAGAGTCGTGATTGGTAGACACGTTGACGAAAAAGGTAGGTCCCTGAGCTATACCAAAACGAAAAAAAAACGAATTGAGCGTCCTTCCTCTTTTCCAACTCGCAAAGGGCCCTATTACTCTCTCGTCTACGTCCCGAACAACCGGCAACCTTGCATATTTTCCTAGAGCCTTTAAGGAGTTGCAGGGTTTTTTTATTGCGCTTGTACATACCTCATGCGGCCCATCAAAGTAAGCATCTTTAAAAGTTAGTCGCTGCTTCCTGCCAGTGTGCCACTGGTTCAAGTTTCTGTCAAGCTGTGGACCCACACACCCTCAAATTACGCAGAGAACCTGCACGATGACATATGAAGCTCGCACCATCCCTGCCTCGCCCCTATCTCGCCCTGGACTACCACAATAGTCATGGCTTCACTTGCCAGCATCTGTCGTGTACAGGATGGTGCGACAACGTCATGGAGAAGGAAACACTCGTCTGAGGCTCGCTAGCGAGGAAGGCATGCGTAAATAAGATCAAACCCGCTGGGCAATTCGATCCTGGTCTGGGAACTCTGGTCCCGGTGTGGATCGGCTACACGGGCGTCCAGGGAGTTTTGACAAAATCCCGTTGCATCGTGTTTCCGATTCAGATGAAAGAGGATAAGTACCTAGCAGTCAAGTCGCAGTGGATTCGGGTAAGCAACGTATCAGAGTTCTATGCATAGATCTGTTCTCAAGACTCGGAGCGCCCGGAAGTCAGCGCTTCAGCTTTCAAGCTCACCGCAATTCGGATTACATAAATCACATCTGGCCCTCCAGAATCGATAGCAGGATTGAAGATATCATCGCGCTTCATGTCAGCGGAGGCGGAATTTCCAACTAATTGAGATTAATAGAGACCCCATAAAGTCAACGTCTGAAAGAGTGGGAAGTAGACTGAGGGATGGTCCGGCAAAATATCAAAACATCAACCTTCTTCAATTGCTACATATCTTGGTCAACTGTAGCGTATTTCGAGTGAAACCTAGTATCCCAGATATAAACACACAACTTCTACAAAGCGACAAGGACAATCCAGATGACCGGGTAAACCTCGAGAAATATCAGTCCACATCAGAGGTAACCGCGATACTGACAAGACCACACCACTGCTCGTTCAGTTCCCCAATCAGAAAGCACGCGATCGCAGGACCACCTCCTGGGGATACACAGAAACAGTGAGAGCCCTCGAGCCCTCTGTGCGCTGTCAAAAATGCCGCTGTGTCCTCCGTCGATCTCGGCGCCTTGAATTCTCTTGTCGTGATCTGGGACTTGAGGAGTGTAGCATAGTACCGTTCCGGCAGAGAGTGAGACCTACATTTACCCCATCGTGTTGGACCCATTCTTGAAGACCAAGCGAAGCGAGAACAACCTTTTCTTGACCCGCTTGGAAATTACCACTCCCGAGCCATACACCGATATCAGTGAATTCCTCGTTTGACTCGTCGCTGAGGGGTCCTGCAACGATACTGCTCTGGAAATTCGAAGAAGCTGCTGTCTGGGCCCCAGATGTGAGCTGCTTCATGAATGCCTGGTGCTCCTCATTGGGTGGAGAAGCGTTTGCAGCAACGAGTGTCGTAGCAGAAGGTATGAATGTTGGCTTTGGCGGTGAAACGTCGGGTGCAGCTTCGTTGGGATAGTGGTTTGACTGATACAGGGCTTTCAGGGTATTGAGAACTGCTGTGTTGCGTAGTAAATGAGATTCGCCAACCGCAGCGACTCGTATGTGCGACGACTCAAACAAGGAATCTGCGGCGGCGTCAATTCTGTGAGCAGTGGAATCCGTCATGTTTGGTAAATGTGGAGTCCTTAGGCCTCAGTACTCAGTTCCTAGAGGTGAGAGTACAGCTGCCCGTCCATCTTGAATTTTTTTTCTTCATGTCTGTCCTCCATCGAGTGACTCGAGTCCACCCCTACTACCTAGCTATTTTTGTTTCCGGAGCCACCAAACTGCCATTTGAAAATTCAAAAAATCGAAAATCATACAATCACTTCTAAAAAGCATAGCTCATTCATTTATCAGTTCTATTGGCGATCAACGAACACGATACGATGGATGGGCTACCGGTCATATCCACAGACATGAAAAACCAGGCCATAGAGCTCTTGAGTGATTTTTAAACAGAGATTGAGGTTGCAGAGGTATTTGGAATATCGGTGAGAAGTCTCCGACGATGCGAAGACGATATTGCAGTAAAGGGTGAGGTTAACCGTCGCAGCGTGCTTCGAGGACATCTCAGGATACTGGACGCTGCAGTCATGGAAGATTTGCGGGTCCTTATCGAAGAATCACCCACCTTCTATCTCCATGAAATCGTCGACTATCTTGCCGTCGTCCACGAGATCCATATCTCAACAACTGCACTTCACAACAACCTCCAAGCCCTTGGTTTGACCTACAAAATGATGCAGCGCACAGCATCCCAGCGGGATGAACAGGCCCGTCAGGCTTGGCGTGACGACGTTGCCGCCAACTTCAGTTGAGAGCAATTTGTATTCACCGACGAATCCAGCAAAGACTCTATCGCAGATCTGGCCGTGCATCGCAGGGCAAACGTCCCACGGAGACAACTCCGCTTGAACGAGGAGACCGATGGAGCATCTAGCCCGCTCTCACCATAGGTGGCTACCTTGCTGTCCGGATCATCGAAGGGTCCGTTGATGGTGCAGAGTTCTATGATTTTATTGTGAACGAGGTGGTAAGTTTGCGGTGTTTGCAATCTCCAAAACAAATAATCTAATAACAGGTCTAGCTGCCAAAAATGAGCCCCTATCCTCAGCCTCGCAGTATCCTCGTGAGGGACAACTGTTCGACCACAAGAGTGAAGCCCTCCGTGATGCCATAGAGGCATCAGGTACGTGGTTCCCGTATGCTGTTCGTTTATTTCTTGAACTTAAATCATAGTGTCTTTAGGCTGCCTTCTCATGTTCTTGCCCCCTTACTCTCCCGACCTGAACCCGATAGAATATAGCTTCAGCGCAGTCAAATACTATCTATGCAGACATTGGAGGCAATTCCCTGAAAGTGAATTTCCGATTGTTGACCTGGCAGAAGCATGCACGTTGGCTGTCACCGCAGGAAAGACAGAAAAATGGTTCAGAGAATGTGGGTATATGTAGCTCGAGTTGAATCGTATATGCTACGTAGAAATTAGTGTGTACCCGTGTCGAAGACCGTCGTATAATGGAGGTGATAATGGAGGATTCGATGAGGGTTCGAATGTGATTGAACCGTAAAGTAATTAGTTAATTTTGTTGATCCACAAATTAAACAAAGCATCGTGAATCTGAAAGAAATAGACTCGCAGACCACTATTCTGTTCGCTGCCTGCATCATTTAGAAATGATGAGGGGGAGGTCCCAAAGGAGGAAGGTATTGCACTGGCTGATCGTCAGCGTAAGCACCCACATGGTGCAGGTGTGATCCTGAGCGTCCAGGAGGTCCGTGAGGTGTTCTTCATCGTCACTGTTAGGGTCTTCTTGCCCCTCTGATTCAGCTCTACCACCGCCAAACTCTTCCTGATCATCCCACCCTGGGTTTTTTTTGGCGAATCTTGATCAAAAATCTTGAGAATAATCACCCTCGCCATCACTGGACAACGCTTCATTCGATGCCCGGATCAAGTCTAAGCATTCTCAACGAAACTTTGCCATTTGCCTAAAAATCTCTTCGTCTTGGTTGCCCATGCTGTTGGGAGCTTCGGGAAGCACTTTTGAGGGGTTTTCGTATTGGATGGACAGTTGGTAGACGGTAGAATACGATGAACACAATTTCTTTGTTTTTCTGAATTTCTTGCATTTTCTGAATTTTGAAACACTGGTTTGGTGGCGCGGACATCAATTCCGGAAACAAGAGTAGTAGGAAAGACTTACATATCGAGCGGTACAGTGGCTCAGGAACTTCACTGCCACGTCAGTGGACGCAAAGTAACTGCGTAGCACTGAGTGCAAGTTTCATCAATGTTGATCCTACTTTCAGGTACGCAGCACTCACAAAGGATGTTTGCGTTCCACATTTAGTTTGACTAGTCAGGAACGTGACTCACAAGTTGGTCCGTCTCTTCCCCACTCCTTTCATCCAGAGCCTTTACACCAGCACAGCAACATCATGTGGGGTGTTCCATGTAGAGCAGTACTGTTCATTGAAGCGCGCAATCATCATGTATAATGACCCGGTATCTCTCAATTTTGGCGTGTCTTCACTCCCACTCACCAGTCCAGTCTCTGAACGTTGACAATTTGATTCTGTGATGAGTTCTCTTACCACCGACTTGGACCCTACCGATGGTATAGACCCACAACCACTGCCTGCGTGAGTGCTAAGCAACCTTTCTCGTTCACTGAACAATGAACGGATTCTAGAACTCGAGAGGTCGTTGATCCACCAGGAGGTACCACTGCATCCCCGGTGACCGACGGAGTTGCAAGCGACATAAAATCGCGATTCTGGACGACATACACTCGTGAAGCTGCGGACTATGATGCCGAGTTTCTTGAGAGATATCAAAGTGACATGGACATAGTCTTGATTTTTGTAAGCCTCATCACAAACACATCTCAATCCATACCTTATTTCCCGAAAGGCGGGTCTCTTCTCTGCCGTGAGCGCCTCATTCTTGACAGGACAGGCACCCAATCTCAGCCAAGATCAGACACTTGTCACAAATCAACTTTTGGTGATGTTAGTTAATGCGATCGACAACACCACACTCCCTGCACAAAACATTACAATTTCAAGTTTTCCATGGAATGGGCCGCAATCTACTGTTGTTTGGAGTCAGTCCCTAAACTATGCGAGCCTCTCTGTTAGCCTTCTTGCTGCAATGGGAGCCATGTTGGGAAAACAATGGCTAAACAATTTCAATCGCTTTGGCCGAGGAACGATAGACAATCGGGCCCGGCGACGTCAACAGAAGCTCGATGGTCTTCAAACGTGGCATTTGGACGCCGTGCTCGAGGCTCTACCCGTACTTCTTCAGCTTTCTCTGCTCTTGTTTGCCGTGGGTCTATCCTCATCTCTCTGGGACACGCAGAAAACCGTTGCGTCCGTCGTCATCGCCATGACAATCTGCGGCTCGCTCTTCTATATCTCGATTGTCATGTTTTCCCTTACGTCCATCGATTGTCCCTTCCAAACTCCAGCTTCACGACTATTGCGGATGATTGGTCCATCACTGACCAAGTCGGTCAGCTCTTTAGAAAGCAGACGTGACTGCACAGCTGCCTGCCTTCGAGCCTTCCTTTACATTCCCATATCAGCCATCATGGCTTTCAAGGAAGTCTCAGCAGTGTTTGTTCAGAATACGGCTGCGACTCCATCCATCGAAGTCTTAAACGCACCATCTGTTAGGTGGATCCTAGAGACCTCCAGCGACCCAGATGTCATCGCGACTGCGGCGACATTAGTACCGGAAGTGGAGTGGCCCATGAAGCTTGACGCGTCTACCATGCTCGCACAGCTGCGGGATACATTCCTCAGCTGCTTTGAGGGCAGACAGTACAGCCAGCCGAAGCTAGTCCACCTTGGTCGAGAACGGGCGATTGCGTGTGGGAAAGCCTTTGTACACATGTACATCGAGAGTCGTTCAATTCAAAGTCGTCCTCTACTGCCTCACGGGACCTGTGATCCTGATTCGCTGTCGTCGCCCACAGTAGATATGCAGTGGTTGCTCTGGGTTCAACACGATGACCCAGAGCTTTTATTCATCTGTGACCTCATCCTTGAAGTGGTACTGGACGTTGGAATGGTAACACCACTTTCACTTCGGGCGTCTATGATTCCCGACTCGTTCCTCGAGTGGATGTCCCATTCATTGCCGCATTGTCTGACACAACCTCAGTACGCGAAGTTTTGGCGACGACGGGCAATCGATGCCATCACGAGGCTACTAGTGGCTCCACTTCCACGAAGCAATGTTCTAGCAAATTGTCTTATGGCAGCTGGGTTGCTCCTAGGCCAAACTGTGGACCGCCGTGACATTCTCGTAGTTGACAAAAGGTATGGGATCGACACTGCTTTGCGGGGCTTGTAAAGCTGACTGATGCGCTTTTTCAGTCAGTCAATCAAGGCTCTTCTACACTCCCTATTGCAGACGATCCAGGCCGTCATAGGCAAACAGACCATTCGAGTGGAGCCGCGTGACAGCACGACCATGTACTCACTTGCGCTTCTTGGCCCGCTATCCGTAGTTCTGGAGAATGAGGAGTTCCGGCAGATCGCTCACGATTGTAATGTACCGGATTGGGCTCAAAGGCTTTGCCAGAGCTTGGTGCAGAGCGTCTCACATCAACCGAATCGTCGGAAAACAAGGGAACGTGTCTGGAGCGAAGCTCGCGCTGTGCTCCGCCTCAGTGTTAGTCCAGGCAATATCGGTTCGGACGATATAGGAGCGACTTGGGATCCACAGCGAGTCCGTACTCGTGCCCAGTCGGCCTCTGACTGTGACTGGCTGGTTGATTTCATTGATCACCATCATCGTGTATTAGATGAAAGCGCGCTTGCCGATGGTTTCCATGTCATGAGCATGAGGAATGACGTCGGAGATCAGTCCAAAATTTGTCGATATGTCGCCGCTATCGCTTTTGCGCTTGGTGCCGACAGGCCACTTCCCCTTCGCAGAGCTGCACTTCGCGCCGCTCATGCGGGGCGACGGGCGTTCTCGTCATTCGATGAAGACACAATGCCAGCGACGCTTCGTTCAAAGCTTTCGACCGCCTTGAGGTTAGCAGTCACAGCTGAGCTCGGCAACAAGGGAGCGGATATTGAGCTGGTGGGAAGACATGATTTGCGGTATCTGCAGATCATTTTAGCGCTCTCTTCGAGTTCGCTTTGGATGAACCAGTTGTGCGAAGATAATCACCTAGCCTGCTGCCTTTCTATCGTACGCGATTTGGAAACCTTCAAACTATTCCCTTTAACGGATCAGCTTGCGGCATACCTCCTATCGACAATATGGCTCTTGCAAAGTCATTCCGATAAATCGGCCACTGCAACTGCCGAGCTTTCAGATGACATCTATCGGTGGTTGTTTAACTTGGCATGGGGATTCGCTGCACGGTCCCACAAATTGCCGTTCGCCTCCGACTTTCATACCCAGGATGTTATACACGGTCTGACTGAGCTCACCATTCAACGTGTAGCTCAAGACTCCGGTCTCAAAACAGAGGAATTGAAGTCCCTGATCAAGCAGACATTCAACCACCTGGCGGATGGACCCTCGCAGTCGTCCCGCAGGAAGCGGTTCGCGTCGTTGATAGAGAGCATAGGATAATCCATCCACCCACCAGAGTAGCCAAAACGCAGGGTGGTTTGATTTTTCAGAGACTCACCATTCTATACATTTAGTGGGGCCATGAGATGTAATTGGTTAATTTGCCTGATATGTATTAAGAAAGCTGCCACCTTACAGTAATCAGTAGTGTGCTTGATCATTTGTGACCTCGGACTCACTTGGAGTCGCAGCATCATGAAGGTGAATTCTGCGCTGAGAGTTAGTCGGTACATGGAAGTTCCAAAATGTTTTTTGTGAAGTCCTCAAGTCCGAGGCCCAGTTTGACCGCTGAGCGCTGAGTACCCAGTACTTGGAATCATATGCATAGCTTTGCAAGTTCGAGAGCCTCCAGTCACGCTGGGCGGCTTCTCGGACTGGAGCGTGACCCGGACACCGACGTGACCGTCACGACACTCTCCCATTTTCTGTCTTCAAGTCCTCGTTTACTTCCTTGAAGTACTTTCAGCCTACAAGGGACATCCAACAGTGTATCCGATTTTATGTTACGGTCAGCAGGAAAGAATGCTGCGGTGAATGGGTGCGTCAAACGGATACCGTGTGTCAGTCATTCCCTCAGCTAGGCACAGATCCAAGTTCATTCCCCCGAAGGTGCCCCTACAGGTTATTCATGGGCGGCATGGGAACGTTCTCTTGTTAGCCAGGCATAGACTCGCCAATCGGGCGACCTGCTTCAGGTTGGTATCGACCGCAACTACCTCTGCCAGCCCAAAACAGACCGTGACCGACTCCAAGATTCCTCCTCCAAATGCACCAACTCGGAACAATAAGAAGATAGAGTTGAAGCCCGGTCCTGTCAAACCAACCTCGCTCTCACTAGACTCGATACCACCACAACTGCCCTCGCAGAATGCATCCAAGAAATCCCATTACCACCCTCCTTGCCACAGGCATCCTCCCAAACCCGTTGAAACATTGTTGAGCGCGGTGGCACTCGCAAAGCAGGACATCGCTTCCGCTTCTGAACATGGTGTACTTGAGCCACCTCCGAAGGATGCTACGTCTTTCAAGCGTTTCACCCATCAAGCCTTCCAACTTCTGGTGTGTTGCCACGTTACTTCGAAGTACTGGCATTAACACTTGACCACCCGTATAGAAATTTTACTTCCGGGGCCTCAAAGCGATAAATACGCACCGAAAACAGGTATCAGCAATCCGCTCTCGTGCCAAATCCGGTGGTGCTTTGCCCTCACGAGCAGAGCTCCGCTTCATTGATACTTACACCCAAGATGCTCTCAAGTCAGCATTTCGTGACGAGTTGCATCCTGGTGTGCACTGATCCCATTCATAGATTATTGCCTTTCTTGGTGATCGTTATTATCGCTGAAGAGCTCATCCCTTTCGTTGCGCTCTACGCACCTCGTATGCTCCCATCGACATGCGTCTTGCCAGGGCAACGGGAGCGCATCGCGTCCAAAGCACGCAACAGTCAACTTACGGCCCTATTTAGCCACCGTGGCGTATTCGAAGCAATTTGTAGAGCAGGCAAGCAGTCTGGCTTCGTTCCATTAAACAACCTCGGCAATCCGGGTGCAGTTTGCAGGTAGGATTTAGACTCTGCTGCCCTCCCAACGCTCGCTAAACAAAATTTCGCCGTCGAAAGCCTTCTTGGGTTAGCTACTTGGGGTCCTTCTCAGCTCCATGCCTGGCGTATACGCAGGCATTTGAACAGCATCTCTTCAGACGACGTGATGCTAAGAAAAGAGGGACATGGCCGACACTTGACTATAACCGAGCTCAAGGAGGCACTGCTGGAGCGTGGGATGTAAGTTTTTTTTCGGTTTGAGCCCTGCAAATATGAATCTTGATTCTGACGACGATCTAGGATACCGGTACCAGAGAGGTCTTTGGCGGAGGACTTGAGAGCTCAGCTGAACTGGTGGTTGGATACCGCCGAAGTTTCACCAGAGGGCTCCGACCCCATCAGTAGACGCTTGTTGATAATCGGTCTGATCGGGTCACAGAAGTAATCCTCCATGTCTCATGGAATCATTGTTCGCGCGCCTGTTACTTGCCTTTCGAATGATTGCAGAACCCTCATCATAATAGCACAACTCACTATCGTTTACATACTATAGTATCAATGCCTGATTAGATACAAGTAACTGTTATACTATGCTGATCAACTGCTGATCGCCAGGTAACTGCAAAAAGGAAAAGGAAGCAGTCCTGTTGTATCTGCCTGTGTCCCAATAATTTCTGCCCACTGCCGGTCAGCGGCATTGGCCAGGAGTGGGTATCCTTCCGATCCAATATCGCTGTTGCAACCTCGTTCCTCCCAGCTTATTGGCCAAGTAGGGGTATAACAATCGAGTCTACATCCTCCCAACCCAAAATCGCCGCTACCTCTTTCTTCCATTGGTCGTCCCGATGCATGAAATTGCGACAGACAAAACGCTTGTGGGGGCGCTGGGAGCGAGAGAACAATGTCGTCACACTTGGGATAGCAAACCACTCTTTGTAATCCTTCGATGACAATTCCTGTGGTTGCACCGCCAGCGGAGCAACGATAGCCAGCTCTTCTAACGAGGGAAACGACAGCTGGGCAAACAACACATCCAGGATCGAAGGGTCCCCAAAATCAAGCAATCCTCTGTCCAAGCGCACCTCGAAGCGTTGGACTGAACGGGCGATGGCCATATCGCTTTTCTTGGGTGGTAAGCGGATGCGCAGGGTATCGCGAGAGATGGAGAGCTTTATTGTGAGCTGCTGCAAGTTGGGAAAGTCCTTGAATAACAGCGTGAAATCGAGGAGTAAATTGCAGTCAAAGGAGAGGTGGGATATTTGTTGGGAAATGCTGGGAGGGATGACATGTATTGATGTCCCATCCCCTTCGAGTGCGACGTGCTTGAGATTTGGAGCGGAGAGAAAGACTGGTGCGTTCGGTTGCGGGAGCTCGCCGATACGACTCTCTGGATGGAGGGAAATGAGGATGTATTGCAATGCTGGTAACGTCGTGCTATTGACGAAACGGTGCAAGTACGTCCGATTGACGTTCAGACGAAGATCTCGGAGCTGAGATTCGTGCGCAGTCGCGAGGTGGAAGATATCAGAACGTGTCACATTACCATCAAGGCCAAAGTCCGTGTGCGCAGGGCAAGTGATGCTCATTCGCAAGGGCCGAGTGCGGACATGACTGAGCCACCTTTTCACCATGTCCACATAGAACTCGTAGTTCCACACTCCAAGATCACGAAGCGCTATCGACGACCACAGCTCAGAAGTGCCATGTGCGACGACCCTCCAGCGACGGCAGACTCGTGTGAGCACGAGCGGTGCAGAATAGATATTTGGCACGATGTAACGGGTGTCCGGGAGGCACCGTTTAAAGATCTCCTGGAGCAGCTCGTCAGGGAGGATCCGTAGAGGGCTGAGTCGTGCACGGTGGATTGACACGAGGCGTTGTGTGGCGTTATGTTGACGTTCAAGGATGCACATGTCAGCATGTGCACGAGCTATTCTTTGCCGACATTCTTCGATGCCGTCGTTGAGGAGCTGTAGCTTTGCACTGTCTCGGGCGAGTGCGTGTTGAGCTGAAAGATATTCGGCTTGGCGTGGAGCGGACATCGAGTCAACGATGTGGGTATCAGCATCGACTGGGAGAAGAATCTCAGATTCTTCGGCCCTATCGAGTGCTGGGACGAGCGTCGTCGGGTAGACGGTGCAAGCCATGGATAACATAGAGCGACCTGGCTTGAAGTTCAATACGATACTTGATTTCGAAGGAGAGGCTTGGTTGCGGGGAGGTTCAAAGCCTGCAGTCTAAATTAAAACGGAGGGCAGCAAAACCTGACCTTCTTCGGGCGCCAGGCTCTTATATTGCCAAGGCTTGGCTAACTCTCACTGGCAGCGCGGTCTGAGTCACCGGACCATCATTACTCACGGATTAGAATGACTCCACAAAGCCCAAAAGTTCCATGGTTCGTCTGGGCTGTAACATGGAGGCGTTCTAGTCGACCTCGGCGAAGCCTATATTGAGCCTCTTCAGATACGTTGACGCAGCGCAGCGCTTGGTCAAACTGTCTTGGCTGTCTGCGAGGTCAGATACACAGGAGGTTGATCCTTCCGAGTCACTGCCGCATGATGAAGTAGCCGTCGACTAAGTCAACGAGGCGTTTCAACAGCTTGGCAAACCTGCCCTCAGTTGCCAAAGATGAAGGTTATAGCGCAGTGCTATTACTACCTTCCGTATTCGGAGTCCGATATTGTACAAAAATTCCATACAACGCAATAAACAAAAACGTCCTAAATATCAAATCTACGTTCTTCTATCCCGCTTATTCCAGAGCTCACGATGCGCCGCTCATCAAACACAATCGTGTCACGCCCGCTTGGTTGCTTGAATCCATTCACCGGCCCCGTAACCTCTGTCCCCTCTCCACCCTCCAGGTCCCACACCCATATCGAACCGTTGACCCCCAAACTTACACACCGCCCATCAGCCAGGGAAAGCGCAGAGACGGCTCCGAGGGGTCCGTGTAGTGTGCGGACGAACGTGAGCTTCGGAGCATGTGAGGAAGAGGGCGCTGGCATGTGCAACCGGTAGAGCTGCAATTGGGTTGAGGTGTAACTGGGTGGAGAAACATAGGATGATGATGATGATGGCGAGTCCGATGAATCGCTAGAAGACCCTTCGTCATACGACGAACTGGGCAGAGGTTCGCGAAAATCGCCGGGACCCACGACGACCCATTTGCCGTCAGTCTGTATGTCGGCAACCTGCTTTACTTTGTGTCCCCATTGTGCACGCATAGCTCCAAGCCTCTGCTCGTCTATCCAACCTTGAGGGACATCAAAGGCTCGTGCTGAGCGAGTTCCCGTGACTGTAAAACTGCTTGGGGAGGGAAAAATAGGACCTGTTCCGCCAAAGAGTGCTGGGGATGATGTGGTGGAACCCGAAGAAGATATAATAAGCTCCGTAACACCAACACTCCAATGGACTGGATACACTGGAACTGCGTAGGCCAAGATAAGCTTATACGATGTCGAGGAGGGCATGGCGGATAGGATAAGGGATATCGGTGGATGGCAGGTGAATGAACTGAGGGAATGTGTGGGGGTCACCGAGTCCCCACTGAGGTCGTACACCGTTACTGTGAACGTATGGCCCCGGGACAAGGTGACGAGCAGTGGGTGATGGTATGCTGCGTGCATGACACGAGAGCGGTGATGGGACAACGGGGTGTAAGCGAGCTTTGGGGAAGTCAACGGCGACGAGATAAAGGAGTCGTATTCATAGATGCTGAACTCTCCTGTTGACAGAAAGATCGCGAAACGGACAGGGTTATGTTGTTTGGATGTCCTGGATAAAGGAGGCGACTGATCGATTGCTATAGTCGATATGCTCACTGGTGTAGTGATAACACTAGATCTGCATTTAAGGGTAAGCAATGTATCGCCGCGGGTTCTGAGAAATATGGTCGGGTAATGTGAAGCTTCGGAGGAAGCAGATAACATCAGAGTTCCAGCCAGCAATACGTGAGACCTGCGACGGGCAAGCAACGCCCCCTCATCCGCAGATGCTCGGTCTTGCGTGGGCGGCACTACAATGGGTGCTCTATCACTCAAACTCTCAACAGCGCAACGACCTTTATCGTGTGGATGAGATAGCCATAGTGCGAGAGTCGCCTCGGACGATGCCCACCATTTCTCCAATTTGAGCTTATGCGATACATCCACTTCCAGTCCAGGTTTTCGTCTGCTGGGACGGATGCACGGGACGGAAGTGGCTTCACTAAGCGGCCATCGGCTCTGCTATAAAACCCTTTTCCGCCTCGGAGGCGGGATTTGCCAAAATCCCTGACAAACAGGGTCTTCCAAAGCTAAAATTTGAGACCGTATTGCATCCCGAATGTTCAACATGCGTTCCTTCCTTGACCAAGATATATTCAAGTACCTGATGATCGCATGAAAGTCTGCAGCAATTTTTGTTGGTGGCCTGGATAGCACAGAGATCCCTCGAGTTTAAGAAGGAGAATATGAAGAGTATGAGCTCATCATACAACCCATTGTCAAACGTGATGATGCACTTGGAAGAATATGGACGCGCTCCATGCTGGCGCTTTGCTGGAGGCAAGGAAACCGAAGACAGGTGCCGTTTCAAGGGCTTGGGATCCATCACGGAAGGAAGAGAGATAGTCGTAGCGCAGTGGGGCCTAGATGGCAGAGGCTACCGTATAAGGTAACACTTTCCCAGCTACCATGCTATGATGTATCGCTGAATCACTGCGTTTAGCCCTTGAGTAGTAATAGTTGAAGTAGGTAAGAGAGAGTAAGGTAGCCACGTCTAATCATGATTAGTCATAACGTTGAACCAGTGTAGCTTCTCTTCGCTTTGTTTATCTCTCAACACCTCACCCACCTACATATGCAGAGCTCGACACGTAGGAGGCCGCATGGCAGGCTCATGTACACCTAATTTGCTGCAATTAGACAGGCTCGCCACATCTTCCAATTGGTGCGATACCGTGAGCCCAGAAACAGCTGTCTTCGGACCAGGTACGTAGGGATATAACCAGCGAGCGTCAGACTCTACGGGCAATTTCGTCAAAGTCCCCTTCCTTAGATCTGTTGCTCCCTCGACATGTCGGTAAGTACCCCACTTGTTTTTCTTGGTTCACTGTGCTCAAGATGTCTTCAAATTTAACACTGGCAGGAAATCAACCGTGGCACGCTATCAAGCCAACGCCTTGTGTGGTGTGACTGCAACACGTGTAAGCAGCAAAATCCGAACGAGAACGGCAAATACATCCCCGCCTATCTCAGAGACAACCATCGGCAAGACCAAATCCTTGGTCAGACCGCCATAGCCCAGCGAGGTCGAGGGAGCGCTGGCAGACTGAGTTCGAGAGCTCTCGCCCCGGTTGTCCAGCAACGTGGACGTGTAGCACCGAGAGGGGCCCTCAGTGCTGCTCCTATCCCATCAATAACTCGTACCAGGGGAGGTCCAATACCAAATCCCTCAACATCACGTACAAACATGCCTCAAGCTCAATACCCCAACCCAACCACTTCGCCAGCAGCAGGAGCCTCTCTGCACCAGCCAGCCCAACCGTTACAATCAGACACTGTTGGGGCAATATCACGAGCTTCATCACCTCCGTAAGTTGACACAATTCATCTGGTGTTCACTTAACTGACACCCAATAACTTAGGTCCACCTACGACTATGAATTGATGGACGTTGACCATGACTACAACATCCAGCCATCCACCAACACCATTACTCCCCCTCTCGTAACCCCGCCCACCTCAGCATCGGAAAGCACACCAGTGCTCCCATCTCAGTACGTTCGGGTCATCCAACCGACCCATGAAACACCACTCCTATCAACACGTACAACGCCCATTCCACTCGCAGCAGGCATCCCTATCCCTCTCGCCCAGTCACGCCCAACACTTGTCCCTCGCCAAACCCCTCCACCTGCTCGCTCTGCACGTCCACGCAAGAAAGCAAAGATACGCGCTGCTCCTATTGAACGTGAAGATGAAGAAGCAACTCGAGACTCTCTACGAGCCGAGCGAGCGCCTGGTGATGCACTTGGCTTGTATGATGATCCTGATGCAGGGGACGACATCCATAACAACCCACTTCTCCATACACAACTCAACGAAGAAGAGACAAATCTACAAGGGAGTCCTCGTCCTCACTCCATCAGTGCTGGCATACAGAGGGCTAAAGAAGTACTGGTGGAAACTGAAACACCCCTGGAGTACCCCGCTCCATCGGAACCCTCCGAGGTTTATCATAATGTTCACGCGGAGTGGTTTGGCCGTGTCATTATCCTCTTGGTAGCTATCCTACATTCTAAACACCATGTCTCGTTTCGTGCATGTGCTCTCATCCTTTATTGCATCAGTGCCATCCTTGTCACCCTAGGTGTTCTCCACCCCACGCAGCCCCTTCCGCTCACCCTCAACACAGTCATTCACCGCCTTGATCTCCATGACCGCTTTACGGTCTACCCTGTCTGTGGCCAATGTCACCGAATCTTCCCGACGAATACATCTACTAGTGCGCTATGTCCAGACTGCGATACCCGACTATTCAGGCCAGTTTCAGACCGCATCTTTCGGATGATAACCGGCCGAAAACCCCAACGACCACCTCCGCTATGTGCAGCACCTATCCAACTGCCATCATCATTACTCATGGACTTCCTTGCACGTAGTAACAATGAAACGGCATGTGAATCTTGGAAAACACGTACCACGAAAACAGGGGAGCTCAACGACATATCTGATGGTGAAGTATGGTGTACAAGCCAAGGACCTGATCAGCGGCCCTTTTTTTCCAGGACAGAACACCCGGAAGAGCTACGCATTGGCGTTACCATGAGTCTTGACTGGTACATATTCATTTTTTTAATTATGATCTGACGAGAACTGAACTGAACAAATAGGTTCGGGCGAAAGACCAGCGTATATGGACCTAGCCATTCTTCGGGCGTCATGTCGTTATGTGTTTCAAACCTGCCGAGGGCACTCAGGTAAGTTACTACCAATGTACCATCAGAGTTGTGTGTCTTACAAAGTCAAGGTATCGTGCTGAAAACCTTCTCGTCTCGTTCATGACCCCGGGACCGAGTGAACCCACAGCGGCCCAACTACAGAATTATATGAAGATAATTGTGGACGATCTTCTGACCCTTTACGACAAGGGCATCATCTACCACACTCCGCAACACCCAGAAGGTGTTTTGAACCATTTTTTAGGTAGTGTTAGTCTACTCACGTCATTCACAAGGCATCAGAGTTCGCGTCATATTACTTGGTGTGATCTGCGACCATCCGGCTATGTGCAAAATGTGTGGCTTTGCTGACCATAGTCACAACAATGCACCGTGCCCTAAATGCACGGTGACTCAAGAAAACCTCTTCACGGACGAAGCTCTACGGAACGGTACGTAACACTTCATCCGACTATCAGCCCTACTAGTCTTCTCATCTGACTTGGATTAACAGAATTTGAATCACGCAATGGAGATGAACATCGACAGCGATGTTTTGCAGACAAAGCCCTTCAGACACAAGACGAGCACAACGACTTCTTTGAGCAACATGGTGCACGTTGGACTGAATTAGCCCGGCTCCCATACTTCGATCTCGTGAGACATACAATCATTGATCCAATGCACAACTTACTCCTTGGTTTGCCCTCTGAGCCAATCTATTTGTTAGGAAACTTATGGTTTGCGCCATTTAGGAATTGTCAAGACGCAATGGTATTCTCAATGGATCCTGACCCCAGCGCTCCGTGCATCGACTCAAACCCGAGCTCGTGAGCTTGACATAATGCACAAGTTTCTCAGTACAGTTCGTGATTTGTTTTACGGCCCTATTAATTGCTCAACCATTCTTATTTACAAGTTTGAATCACCCTTATGGGCCGGAAAACTCCCTCTCCGTGTCGGTGAGCCAGCAGGAGGTTCTCTAACAGCCGACGAATACAAGTTTGCAGCGACGACAGCATGGCCAATCATTGTAAGCCTGTTATACTGTTCCTTTTGAGTCATTCATACCAATCGTCAGCCACAGGTACCTGTCATATGGGACTCGTTCATAGAGGAAGCGGAAAATGATCTAGAGACATCTCTTAGGTCCTATTCGAAGCGTCAAGACCAGTATTTGAAGGAATACAAGACATGGAAGGAGCAGCAAGAAGCTCCATCAGGTTCGTCAAGGAAGGGTAAAGCTACGAAGGGTAAAGGAAAGGAGCAGCAGCAGCCCAAGCCTCCAAAACAGCCAAAAGTTCGGATGCAACATGAAGAACCGGTGAATTTCCTTCGACTATCAACTGCACTGAAGATTTTCTGTGGTAGCTCGGTGCGACTTGATATGTTACCACGTGCGGAAGACCTCCTTCAACAGTATTTACTCGAATTCAAACGTGTAAGCCAAGTTACATTTTGCATCATGGACACTCAAGACTCCTTCCAGCTTTATGGCGCAGAGGCAATGAAACCAAACTTTCATTGGGCGGTCCACTTGCGGCAACAAATCCTTGATTATGGCCCTGTTTATAATTTCTGGGCATTTCTATCTGAGCGGCTAAACAAGGTACTAAAGAGTTCGAATTCAAACAATTGGACGGGCGGGCAAGTCGAGATATCCATGATGCGGGAGTTTGCGAGGGGCGCTCAGATTGATTCTCTGGTGAATACGTTTACATCCTTTTATGCTCAGTAGCTACTCACATGGTGACATACAAGGCTCGGGGAGTATACGATGCAACCAACAGTTTAGTTGTCAAGGGGATCCTGCAACGCATGATCAACGATAGCCAAGAAGCATCCGGAACAGTCCAGGATGCTGCAACAGAGACAGCTGTTGATGGTAGGCTACGATCTCTTTCCTCTCTGCACTACTACTAATACCTTTCTGGGTCTTTTCAGAACTTACGTCTTATCTGCATGTCCAACCTGGTCCAACCGTTTCCTCATTGCAGCGACTTTCTGATGCTGCCCGTGTTGCGTTGCACGTCCATTACAATCAACACCAGCACAGTGTCCATTACGCACTCGAATCAAACCCAGCCCCTCAATCAACTCAACTCAATGACTTCGCCTTCTGCTATCAGTTTGCACTCTTGGATGGCCGTCGCATCACACCACTGTCAAGAACTCTCCGTGGATCTGCTGGATCATCAATAGTCAAAGTCGAGTTCAACAACATCTCGTACTATGGTGAAGTCCTCAGCATCTTTTCTCACACCCAGCCAGGTATCGCAGATGGAACACGGCTGCTGGCCGAGTTCCAATGGATGATTGAGCTTCCTCTGTCCCCAGTGAAGGATGACCCTTGGAGCGAGTTGTACGTACTAATTTTTCGTTGTTATTAAAGTCTACTGATGCTCCTTTCAGTCCCGAACTGGACATCGTCTGTTTCGAACTCAACAAATACTGGACACCCAATCAAGTTGGATGTCCTCCGGCTGTGCTACCTTTCAATCAAATCACAGGTCAAATTGGACGTGGAGTTATCAACACAACGGTTCCGCCAATGTGGATAACAACAACCCTGGATAGAGTAAGTTCTATCTATGTAACAAGCGATGTGCATGTCTAATGTACAACATTTATCTTCTCGAAGCACCTTACATAACCATATGTTCATCAAGGCTGTAGCGTAGGAAGTCCATGCAAGGTCTGAAGAGTTCCGTGCAAAAGTTCGTACAAGCTTTGTTTGTCATCCGAGTCTGAGTCCACTCAAACCACCTCAACAGCGCCTCCATCCTACTCCTCGTCATTGTTCATGTCATTTGCTTCGCCAGATGGCCCACCTGCTTGCTGACCCTTGGATCCGAAACCATCAGGATCCTCCCAGTTACCCCACTCTCGCAACAGGTCTCGATTCTCAGCCTTGTCCTTATTCGCCACCAACCACTCCATGTTGATGCCGAAATTGTATGGAGTCCACTCAGGGATGCGTTTTGACATGCGATCGGTACCCCGAACTCGAACTGTTTGGAATCGTTTCTTTTGCTTGGTGTTCAGAGACACCCACCACAAGTCCCCCATGTCATGGAAGATGCCGCTCAGCTGATCGCATGTGAGTCATTTCATCTATAGTATTAGTACCAATGACTGCTTACCTCGCTAGATCTCCACGGGCTTTGCATCACTTCCATAGGCTCGAATGATATGCTCTCCAAGTTTACATCCTCGGAAACCCCTGCCTGCGTGGCCATTCGTCGCTTCCAAGATTCCCGTGGTTCATCTCCCTCAGGACCAGAGGCCTCATCTGACATATGGCCTTCGTGCACAAGCTCACAAGGATCGACTCCATGCTTGTCCATGTATGCTTCACGCACTGTCATGAGCCGAGCTGCTTTCTGGTAACAACAGTAAGTTCTCGCTGTCATCGCAATAACATAAACTGAGGTTCACATCTTTGCGACGCTGCATCCATCTGTTTTCCCGCTGGTGATCGCTTTTTTGTGCCATCTTTGCAGGATCATTTTGCGCCTTCCAGTCAGGTTTAAATCCGCGGTAAGTTTCCTTTGCGAACTCGTAAAGAGACAGCTTATTCCATTTTATCTTTCTGTCACGAAGGGACTCGCTTTGAGTGATAGTCTATAAAAGGTCAGTGTCTGAAAGCCCATCATTTTCATCATAACTCACTGAGAGATCAGTCCAGGCCAGATTTGCGACCTTCGAAAATATGGCTCGATTATGCTCGTCGTTTACAGTTGTGTTGAAGTTTGGGGTCAGCCAAGTCTCTCCTGTTTCTGCATTGACTCGCTGTTCTTCAACTGATGGCCACTTTCCTCCTTCAGGTACATTGCACGCAAATCGAAACTTGATCGTTACAAGGCGCTGGCAGTTGAACCCAAGTAAGTGATGAGTTATCATGAAGATGTCAATCTTGATTAGTCAACTCTCGTACCTTCAGCTCGCTTCTAGCTTCCCTCCCAACCATCGAGAGCTTGTTACGATTCTCAGTCACATCTTCTGCATCCTCATCATACAGGCCGGTACGAAGTTCGGTTTCATTGACTTCTCCTGTAGCTGCTCGAGTTCGCTGCCGTCTGGTTCGGGTCGTTCGTCCGCCTCTGCCAGTGTTCACACCAGAGCGTCCATGAACAGGCGCTCGAGTATTGCCTTGTTCGAGATTGGTGAGTCGTGTATTTACATCCCTGTGATGATGTTCCTGATTTTCTCGAATGTCGGTCATCATTTCAGCTAGGTCGTCGATAGACACGGATGTCATATGGCCTATGCGTGTTGAGGTGCGCCCGGAACCTTGTTGTTGCCTCGATGGTGACCGCTCACGACTTGCAGAAGGGGACGAAGGATTGCGACGAGATCGGCGGCTTGGGGTTCGGCGTTGGTTTTCTCTCCCTCGCAAATTACGGGGTGATCGTGACCGGGACCGTGAGGCGTTTCGATGCCTAAGGGAGGACTCTACATGCCTTCTATCGTCACTTCGTGGATCTCGAGGACCTCGACCCGTTGGAACAGAGCTGTGCATTGATGCATTCAAAAGGTAACTATTTAGTGAATATATGCTATTCCAATTTACTTACTTGGTGTTGTCGAGCCTACTCGGAGCGTGCACTTCACTGCCATCACCACTCCTGTTTGTGTATGGGTACGGGCCACTAGGTCCATCACTGTAGGTGTCGTGAGGGCGCCGTGGTGCAGAGCTGGTGAGCCTCGGATCAATCGCTTGTCCACCTCTTTCGTCTACCTGACTGGCAGCTATTGCAGCTTTCGTTCTATCGGGCAGTTGATCCCACACTCCAGTGGGAATATTATTCGGGCGTTGGAACATGTTTTGGTGGAGGAAACCCGAGAAAACCAGGGAACGGGGAGGAGGGGGGACGAGATACAGGACGCACTTATCCCTACCACACGTGATTGTAGTTGATCTATCATCAATTAATCAAACTATTATTAGCCAACTACTCGAACATTTTTGGATGAACACGAGCTAAAAGTAGGTGATTGTTAAGAGTTCAGTATGCAGGCTCATTTCCCAATAACATAGGTAATCTAATGGTGTGTAGTTACAGTCTAGAAAGGTGGGCTGCTAGTACATTTTAATGTTCAGGTATTCAGACATACGGCGAGATACTACCAGCTGTTCATCGCTCCATGAAGTGATCTTGAAGTCATTTGATTAGCTATGTATACACAGGTAAATAACACCTAATCGAATGCTACATAGCTACGCCCTCCACCCAGTGAATGGTGATTCTGAGGACACTCTCTTGACTCTGGAGTCTACAGAAGCCATGGCACCCTCACGAGGCCCACAACCGCTCGCCCGAAAACTCCACATGACCCTCACCAATCACCGAGGACCAGTGCATGTCGTCCGATATGCCAAAGGAAGCGCCAAATACATTCTGAGCGGCGGTCAAGACCGGATTGTGCGCCTCTGGAACCCAGACTCGGGCACTGAAATTAAAGCATTCGAAGCCCATGGGTATGAAGTGCTGTCTATATCTGTGTGAGTGAACCCAGCCCCTTGGTCTTCTCGAATGCGTTGGACTTTCAGGATTACTTAGGAGCCATGACAATGCAAAGTTTGCATCTGCGGGAGGAGATAGGTCTGTGTTCGTTTGGGACGTTGCTACCGGCGTGACGAATCGCCGTCTGGCTGGGCATATGAGCAAAGTTCATACAGTTGAATTCAACGCCGATGCGAGTGTGCTAGCAAGTGGTGAGCATCGGTACCTCTAGTGTACACACCCAGGAATTGTTCATCACACTTCTTCAGGCTCCTACGATGCAACAGTTAGGCTATGGGACTTACGGTGCGGTTCTTTCATTGTTCATACTGAGAAGTATACATCCTGAGGCCGTTACGTCGTGTGAAGATCCCAGTCTCGCGTGCCTATTCAGATCCTCGAGGAAGCTCGTGACGCAGTTCAAACACTTCATGTTGACTCAACCACCATAATCGCCGGCTCCGTAGACGGCTACGTCCGTACGTACGATCTTCGCAAAGGCGAACTCCGAGCAGACTTTGTCGGCCGTATGTCATTTCCCTTACTCAAAACCCACCTAACCACCCTGACTGGTGCTTCTAACAGAACCCGTAACCTCCGTCGTTCCATCCGCGGATGCCACAACTCTCCTCGTAGCCACGCTTGACTCTCATGTAAGGCTTTTCGACACGGTAACGGGAAAACTTTTGAATAAGTTTACGGGACATTTGCATGAATCATACCGCGCTCGTGCGTGTTTTGGGTACGAGGATGCGACCGTTGTTTGTGGTGACGAAGATGGGCGCGTGTGGGGTTGGGACTTGGTTGATGTGCGTAATTTCTTTCCATCGGATAAGAATTCAGCTTTTACTCACGGTACTCATTCATAGGCGGCGGTCCTTCAGCCGAACCCTCCTCCCAAGGTCCACGGCAAGGTGATCACATGGATTGAGCACCATCCTAGCGAGGCTGGAGAGATGATCACTGCCAGTGCTGATGGAACGGTCAAAGTATGGAGGCACTGATAAATCAGCAAGTAATAAACACGGCACGACCGAGACCACCAGTTCCATAGTTAGTTTGACGGAAGTAACATACAATAATAGTACAAGGCGAATACAATCAATGGCCAGATCCATCCACCGCAGCCTTCAACCGCTGTCTAAGCATGCCCTTCGTTCCTCCGGGTTGCGACTCCTTCTGAGGCTCTGGAACAGATCCCGCACTCTCCCAATCAGAGAAAGAAGACGCAGTAGGTGATGTGGCGCCTGCAGTAAACATCGAGGCTGTATTTTCGCCGCTGAAAGTACTGAAAGCCCCAGAATCGCGCAATACGCCGAATTCCCCAGGACCCACCAACTCGACCATTTCAGTAAGTGTCGCGATGCGTGTCCAGCGGCGGTACCTGGTGTACTTGCCCATCCCACCCTTGCCACTCGCTCCTTCCCACTTGTTATCGCCGTAAACCCACCCTTCGGGGTCCGTGACGACGTCATCTTCCTGGCCTGGGATGATAGAAGGATCGCTGATATGCTGGTCTGCACTGGCACTTTTATCCCGCTCAGGAGTCTCAGTCGCTCCGCTAGTGCCCGCACCGCCAGAGTCTCGGCCCCTTGCAGCTCGCAACATTCGCGCAGCAGTCCCAGAGCCTTCATCAGCCGCATCTTTATCCTTGGGCGGCGTCTTCTCGATCCTCCAAAGCCCATCTTGACCCTCCCTCCTCACCAGCACCCGCCATTCTGGTTCTTCCCATCCCCACCTTGCCACACGCTTTGCCCTACCATTCTTGCCCACAGGCACAAACGACGTCGTGGGTGGCGGGAGTGAGAAGGCAGAGGGCGGAGGAAGAGGAACTTGAGAGGCGCTGCACCAAGAGGGACGCTCTCCAGGGAGCAACGCAGCGGTCCAGTCGAGACCCATCCACCACCGCTGGTTCTCGTACACGGTGAACAGGAAGCGAAGGGGTGGAGATGGGCGGGGGGTGGTGTCATCTTCGTTGTTGGGTTCGGAGGTATGGGAGGCGGCATTGGTGTATTCAGTGATGCCTGAGACGGGGCGGGATGCGTACTCAGGGGGTGGTGAAGGAGCAGTGGGCATGGGAAGAGGCTCGCCTGAGAAGAGCGAGTAGAGGCGGTAGAAACCCCAACGGAGGTGTGCGCTTCGCACGAGTACGGTGCGTGCGTTGCGGGCCCATCTGGCACGGTGGGTGAGTACGAGCGTCCCGGTTATTGCGATGCAGATACGCAAGGGAACGAAGTAAGTGAGGATCAGGTAAGGTGGGTATGTGAAAGCCGCCATGCGGATGAGGGTTAGTGAGGGCGGTATCAACGAATCTGAGAATGGGGAAGAGGGCAAGAGGGCATGGATAGTGGTCAGGTCGGACACGACGGCATGGACTGTGTTCTCTGTGGCCGGGGGTGATGTGACCGATGAGGTTACAGCGTGCGATGTCCACCATTTCAGAGTGAAGACAAAAAAGATACCAAAAGGCAGGAAGAACCTGGAGGCAAATTATCTTCCAGCGGATGTATTCTCCGAATAACAGTACGTACTTGAGAGTAGGCTCCGAAAGCATGCATAATGCCCACCACCCAGCAAGAGCAAGCCAGCTCTCTTCCCAAACAGATTCCCAGCTAAAGATCTGAGCAATATGCCTGACCACTGCGATATACGGCGCAAGTGCGACTAGTTCAAACGTGAGGGGCGGTGGGGTAGCGCTCACGAACTCGATCAGTGTCGGCGGCGGTACGGGATTCTGCATGACCGGAGTGATAACAGCAGCCGAGCTGGAAGACGTAGTGGACGGGATCTGGAGTATCTTTGGTCTGTGAGTAGAGGCCTTGGCTGTTTGCGACATCCGCTGGTGCACTATAATATCGATTATTAATATCAATAGGTTCTGGAAGAAGTTAGTCTGGAACGAAGAATTGCACACAACACCAACCTTAGAGGCTTGGATCTCGAAAGATTTGACCCGGTTCAACAGCCCCTGCAGGAGGAAAAACCTAGTGGGCGTTGCTCGATGGGCGTTCGGGTGCAGGCAAGTGCAGCATGCCGGCGGAATGTTACTGTCATCTGAATCTGTGATCAGACTAAATCCGAAATATCCAGGATCAGCGTAAAAAAGAACGAATTTGACACTAAAAGTTCGCAAAGAAAGTAACTTCAAAAAACACTCGCAAGAACATACCAAGCACTTACACCTTGTTGTAAAGAAACTCGCCGAGATCATCACTGAGATATTACTTAGGTCAGGCATATCTAGTTGTACATAGCATTCCGACAGCTTGGTCGCCGTCCTTGACCTCGAAATTTTTGTTAAAACGTTCTATTAGTCAGGTTGATTGCGCCACCCTATATACCAACTACCGTAATTCCTTGCGCCAATGACAAGCGCTCAACGTTGCAACCGTGACGTACCTCTTCTGTTTTCTCCCTCGAATTGTGTATGGGGCTGTTGGTTGTTACCGACCGTCATGGAACAAAACCACGCTGAAACGTCACAGAGGAAGAGGAGCCTGAGATCGCTCGAGGGACATTTGAACGATGACGGGCCCCCTGAGCCATCACTCGACCGTGGACTCCATCGTGGACTATCCGCGCGACAAGTCCAGATGATAGCTATAGCTGGAACCATCGGTACAGGACTCTTCCTAGGCACTGGAAGATCTCTCGCTCAAGGTGGTCCCGCGAGTATGCTCATCTGCTATGCCATCGTGGGGTTCATCGTATATGTGACCCTACTGCTGCTCGGCGAAATGGCTACACAATACCCTGTTGCTGGTAGGTATAGGTCCTTTCGGTCTTGTGTGAGGTCCGTGTCGTATTCAACTTGATACGCATAGGTTCCTTTAACGCGTATGCAACGAGATTCTTCTCTCCCTCATACGGCTTCGCTTTGTCGTGGAACTATTGGTTCAATGATGCCATTTCCGTCGCGTCGGATCTTACCGCTGCACAGCTTGTTCTTGAATTTTGGACTCCTTGGAACCCTTGGGTGGTCAGCGTCCTTGCCTGGGTCTTTCTTGTCTCCGTGAATGCATCTCATGTTCGAGCTTATGGTGAACTAGGTGAGGAGTCCTTCCCTGGGTTGCACCCAAAAATGTCTCACTGCGCCCACAGAATATTGGCTATCGTTCCTCAAGGTCGCGACTGTCGTGATCTTCATCATTCTCGGAATTCTGGTCAATGTCGGTGTAAATCGTTCACATACCTACATCGGAGGACAGAATTGGAGCATACCCGGCGCACCCTTTGTAGGCGGTTTTGCAGGTTTTGCGAAGGTTTTCGTGACCGCTAGTTTTGCATGTAAGTTCCTTGGTCATTCCGCGCTCGTCTCTGCTTGACGTTCTGATTAGATGGAGGAACCGAAAGTCTTGGAATAACAGCCGGCGAAACTAAGAACCCGTCGCGCAATATGCCAAGAGTTGTGAAGTTCGTCTTCTGGCGGTATGTTTGATGATTGGTCGACTACTACCGCATTCACACAATTCCTCAGCATTCTTCTGTTTTATGTCCTGAGTATTTTACTTATTGGTTTGAATGGTCAGTGTCACGATCAACGAATGCGTTCTCCGTGCTCAAGATGCACCCCCTAGTCCCTTGGGACTACCCTAACCTGTCAAACAAGACGACCACGACGTCCCCGTTCACGATTGTGTTCGAAATGGCTGGATCAAGTATGTCTTCCCCGACATACCTACTTGCGATGAATTCACATCTTCAACAGCCGCAGCTGCATCCTTCATGAACACCGTCATCCTCACATCCGTCCTCTCCGCCGGCAATCACGCACTCTTTGCAGGAACCAGAGTCCTCTATGGCCTTTCCGTCGTTACCCCTCAAAGACACGCCCCTGCTATATTCTCCAAGACGACCCCTTCTGGAGTCCCGATATTTGCTTTGCTAGCCACTAGCAGCATTAGTATCCTATGCTTCGGAAGTAGCTATATTGGAAGCGGACAGCTTTGGGGATGGCTACAGAATATCGTTGGTGTCTCCAACCAGGTGCGCCACGTTTTTCAGCATTATACAGAGTCCTTATGGTTCATAGATCGCATGGCTATCCATTGGGCTGGCAAGCTGGAGGTTCAGAAAAGCCTGGCTTGCACAAGGTCGGTCGGTCGACGAACTAAAGTTTTACGTCCGTTGGACTTGGCCATGGGGCCCTTACTTTGTGGTAAGTTGCATCAGTGTCAAGTTTTACCGCTCGCTCACCCCGGGACAGATCATCACCGTGTCCACCCTAATCCTCAGTAAGGCAGTCACGCTCTGCCGTTTGTAAATCTAACAATATGTAGTCCAGGGCTGGTCATCATTTGCGCCGACCTTCATCCCAGTGGATTTTCTCTCTTTCTATATTGAAATACCCGTCATGATCATAATGTACATCGCCTGGCTCCTCGCCAAGCGTACATTTGTACCCATCACGAAACCAGTCACCCCAGCTGCCACTCTAGGCAATTCACCTCCAGAGCCCGCTGACGAGTTAACTCCTCTGATAAGCACCAACATTCGAGATCGCGGAACGAACTACAAATCGGTATTCGACATTGTCGACATTCACGCCGTGGATCTTTATAAGGACGAATATGTTGAAGACGTCACTGACGATGCTGACGATGAGGAGAGGGAAAAGAGATTGCAGAGCCGTTTGGGGTTCCTGTGGAGGTTGTATTATCTTGTCGCCTAGAAGCACAGAAGGTGTTAGCTGTGGATCAAGCTGTACTGTTTGCAATGAGGCTATACTCGACAGTTTGACAGGTGTTGACATGTCACTTTGCCGGAGTGGTTAACGGGATCGCCTGCTATATAGCAAAGAGCGGTTGGTCTTTGACCGCGAGTGTTCGAATCGCTCAGGTGACGCTTTTTTACTACTTTTTTCTGTACGACAATTGGAGGGTTTCCCACGATCTTGCAAGTCTGCTCAGGTTTGATCAAAGACTGCGACGGGCATTTAGTAGGCAAGCAACTTGAAGCAAGTGAAATTTGACAGCCCCAACCCATCATGAGTGCGAACAAGTACGCAAATCTACCCGACATCGTTCGTAAACCTTGTTTTGTCTCTTGACATGGCCCCGGACTGATTTTGTCACCCCAGGACACTGCACCAGATGTCTACGAAACAGAGGACGTTTTTCCGACATCTCATACAGATGTACGTTTCCCCGTCAGGTGCCGCTATAATTACTCAACGTGCCCCGACGCGATCCGTTCTAGGGTGGCGAGGCTAGCGACGACGAGCCCGCTGCCGCACGTCTTCGTAGCCGGGCAGCAGACGATGGCGCGACGACCGGTCGCGAAGAAGTCGACACGAGCAACCTGATAAGTCCAGAAGAAGCCAGCAAACACTTCCAGAAAGCCGAACGAAAACGTGCGTCATACATCGCAAGTTCCTTCTCTTACAGACGAGCTCACTTTTTGACCTGCACCGATCGGTGACACGGTTGATATTGATTATTGGGTGTAGGCCGTCAGCGGACGCGATATGCGTATCCACCGTCGCCCTCGTCAAGCCGGTCGCCCTCGGCCTCGCGCTCTGGTTCTCCGACGCGTTCTCTCCCCCTCCCTGCACGCCTTCGCGCGTTGCAGGCTGAGTTGTTGGCGCTGGAAACGGAGCTCGCAGATCCGTCGAATCCTGCTCTTCAAGTGCGAGATAAGAATGAAGGAGAAGCTGTCGATCCGGGGGAGATGATACGGGGCCTGGTGGATGTTCGGAGGAGACTGGAGAAAGTGAGGAAGGGGAGAGAAGGGAGGGGGAGGTTAGTCAGTGTCGTAACCGGGGAGACCGAAGTCACTGTGGATGAAGTTCAGGAAGGCGATACTGTGAAGGCCGATCATGATACGCTGAAAAGCGGTGGTGGTAAAGAAGGCGGTGACGTGCCTGAAGTGCAGAGTATAGTGGAAATGGACAAGAGAGTCGGGGATCTTGAGAAGTTGGTTGGGTCTGTCGGTGCTACGCTCGATGAAGTACGTCAAGGCTAATCAAGCACGCCTCCATGCTAACATATTTTCTACCAGACCACTCCTCTCACACCTCCACTTCTCCCTATGCTCATGCGATTAAATAACCAGCTCACTCTCCTCACTCAGCCGCGGCACATCGATTCTGTCTCTCGCCGACTTAAACTTCTTCTCTCGGACCTTGAACGAGTATCTGCCAGCCAGGCAATGAAACGCCAACAAGCTGAAACAGGCCAGCCCAATGGCGGTACTGGTACCTCGACCTCTCTTACGCCTGCTCAAGATGCCGTCCTTCCGATGCTGTCGCGCCTCACGCCATCGCTGCCTCACATCCCTCATATTTTGACTCGCTTGCGGACACTTTCCGCCTTGCACGGATCTGCCGCCGAGTTCCAGGGCACAATGGCCTCTCTCGAGGAGGAACAGAGGGGGACAAGAGAAGCCCTGGAAGCACTCAAAAGTGCTGTGACCGACGTTGAAGTTAGTTTGGAGGCAAATCGCAACACAGTTGCTGGAAATGTGAGAAGCCTAGAGGACCGGGTGGATCAAGTCTTGAGCAATCTGGAGCAACTTACAAAGTAGATCACCACGTCGTAAGTTTAGGTAGGATGCCCGTAACCTTAGGATCGAGTTAATCCATGATACACATAACTTAGAGCTAACGATACATTGTCACAGGGTTTGTACGACTACAGCAAGGTTTAAAGACCAGACGCTCAGAGCTCAATGCCATGTTCTTCGAGGAACTCCTTCGCATGTTGTTTCGCTTCCTCTGATACGCGAGGATCTGGATATGTTATGTATAGAGACTCGTTAAGAGATGAGCTAGAGCAATGCTTTCACACATACTGTGGAGAGCTGCCTTGTAACCGGCCAGCACACGTGTCTGGTGCTCTTCATCGCTGTGGTCAGGGTGTCGGCTGTCGATACCAGCCGCCCGAAGGACCTCTTCTGCATGATGCTTGGCCTGCTCTGAGGTGTGTGGGTCTGAATCAGCGAGATCAATACAACAGGCACGGGAGACGGGAAGGTCACAAACTGCTCAGAGTGGCCTTGTACCCGCCGAGAACGCGAGGGTTCTCACGTGGAGTCTCGTGGGTCTGCCCCGCTTCTTGACCCAGTTCCCTCAGCTTCTCCCTGGCGTGTTCCTTAGCCTCCTCAGAGACGTTCGGATTATGGATTGCAGCCTTCAGGCCAGCTGCTACACGAGATGTATCCTTGCTATGTTCTAATTACCGGAGCTGAGCTCCGGGTCACAAATTAGGGAAAATTTACGAACGCACCAGACATATTGTGAATTCAGAGGTGGCGAAAGTGATACAGGAGTAAGGGAGCAAGTGAGTGCAGCATACCCCTTTATACCTCTTGACGGGTGGCACTGGATTCTCTGACGTCGTTGTGGCGCCAGTAGTCACGTGGTCATCACGGCATTGGATTCATGACACTAAGTCGAACAGGTCGATGAAGGCCGTCTTCGTCGATCGCTGGGTCTGCGTGATGCATAAATTAGATTATGAACAGACCACCCCTGTAACTTGGTAATGTACACTGCGAGAGCATACATGTCTTATCAAGTCATCCTCCTCCGCGTCTCCGTTGACGACTCGCTTGGTTTCATTCCAGCCATCCGTTCCACAGCCGCCTGCCGTCATGGAACCGTTAGTTAGCTGCCAATAACTACACAATCTTGCGTCTCAAAGCGTACCTGAGTATCCCAATTTGGGGCCTCGTCATCATCATCATCGTCCTCCCTCTGCTTTTCTTCATTACCAGCTCCAAGTCCCCATCCGCCCGTGCTCGCTCGATGGTGATGCTCCAACGGGGCTCGAAATGACGATAAAACATCCCTACGTTCACGACTATCCATCATGCCCAGTCGCGGAGTCTCACCACCCTCATTCTCACCCTCGTCTTCCGCATCGGCGTCCACGTCGTCCGCGGGTGCACTCCGGTGCCTTGCTGCAGGCACAGACACAGGCCATCCACCAGCACTAAGAATCATCCGTTTTACATCGTGCCCCCCAATCCGTCCTCGACGATCTCTTGGAATTCCAGCAGAGAGGAAGCTCGGCGTAGCAGCACGTACTGTAAGCCCACGTGCGAGCGGTCGCCGCGAGGCATGGTTTGCACGGGCATGTTGCTGAGCTTGAGAGAACAAACGGAGGAGATCGGCGATAGCAGCTTCGCCGGCGCTTGGTTGCACTTCTGGCACGCGGAGCGAAAGCGTTGGTGATGGTGGACGGACGCGTCGCTCAGAAGTAAGTACGAGTAGCCTGCAAGTAATCATCATTGTGAGGAAGTTGTCAATGAGGTGGGAGAGCGACGAACATCTGTTGCAGCCTCGGTTGACGGTATTGGCTTAGTCTGGCGAGTGTATCCTTGCTTTGAGGTGGTGAGAGTGAGGTGTGCAGCCGACCATGTAGGGGTAACACGACACGGTCCCGGAATGCACAAAGCGCGACGCTACGAACGTCTATGCTTGGAGAGAAAACCGCGATGGACGATGGGAGGGCAGGTGCAATTTTGGCGCCTTGACGCGTTGGCGAGGAGGAGCGGTGTTGTTTAGATGTGCGGTACAATGATGTTAGTAATTGGTCAGTTTGAAGTGGGAGCAGGACCTGAGTATTGTCACCTCAATCGTGAGATACTGAACTGCGGTGACCAGACTCACCCCTTCGACATATGGCAATATATGGTCCCAGAAAAACGACCAAAGCTCTATTAAGCGGCTCATAAGTAGTTCATCTGATAGCCCAGTAAGCTTTGCGTTCATGGTAACCATACCAGCCCCTATCAGTTCTCGCGCATCGGTCGCTAGAGTCATTAGAGCCCTGGAGGGAGATGCTGCCAAAACGGTCTGGATATGCCGCCTCACGAGCGCATTTAAATCCTCTCTAGAAAATTGTCAACATGGTCAAAAATGACCATGTATGAGAGGCTTACATCGGGACACGTAGTGGTTCTTCGTTAAACAAGGGTAAGACGTGCACGTGTAGCGTGCCCCATGGATTGTCCTTATCCGACACAGTCGTACTTGTCAGAGCGCTAATAACATTATGACTGTGCGATGTATTGGGGCCGAGCGTGGCCGTTGAAGGAGAAGTGGAAGGTGCAAGTGTTAGCGTTGATGCCGACGCGCTGGAAGAAAGCGATGGAGTCAAAGCCGGACTGAGACCTGCAAGTGAGCCCAATCGGTGCATCTCTCTTGTGACAAGTTTTGCGTCGTAGGTACGTGTTGAGGAGGGCTGGCATGATTAAGATAGTGTCATCAGTAGGACAGTAGCTCCGCCCAAACTCACCTTCGAAGGCGAGGTCTGTGCTTTGCTTACAGCGCTTGACGAAGCAACAGAAGCCATGTTGGAAATTGAAATATCTTTATGCGCAGTTGTTTCAGATCGACAACCAGAATGTAAGCGTTCCTTGCTCGTGTCCAAATCCGTGTGACGCTGTGCTCGAGAGGGCGACGGAGTCTTGCTGTGATTGGTTGTATTTGAAGAAAAGAAGCCAAGGCGCTTTGATGGCTGCTGTGGTGGTGGATGAGAGGAGAGCAAGGGATCCGAGCACAGGACGTTGGTGTTAGCGTTTTGACGTCCAGGTGGTGCCGCGATATCAAGCTCTGCACTATTATCAGCATATGTATCAAGCGACATCCAGCTCTGCAGGGGGCGATGACGATCATGATGGAACCCAGGAAAACCCAAGAATGGCCCAGCACGGGGTGAAGCGGCTCGTGGACGAGGGGTTGCGTCGTTGGAAGACGCAGAGCGACGATGATGATCGCTGCGACCAAGCCTGTCTGAGCTACCTGCTTCGTTGGCTCCCTGGCCGCCGTTCCCAACAACAACCACAGAATTTTGGTGCTGAGGCGACGACCCCCCGCTATCATATGACCTTCTGGCAAAACCCAGGAGCATCTCTGGGCCTCTTGGGCGGTGGGATTACGACCAACAAAGCACGACGTGGAGGTATGGGACGAAATTTCGTATCAAGAATCACATACCTTGATTTAAACGACCGCGACAGTGTGGTAGAAGGGGACGTTGAAAATAACCGTTTATAGGAGCTGTCCGCTGTCACTCATGGCGTGCACCACTCGGTGTCCATCAAGTGTCGGGTGGCTGTGCAAGGTAGATTCCGCGACCGTGGTGGTGTATATATTTTTTTTCAGCTCGTGCCAAGCTTGGAACCACAAGCCTGTTCCTGGTTTAAAGACCTGAACGTTCAAAGCGGGCTGGGTTTATGCGCCGTTGGCCTGGAAACTCTCTCTCCAAGACGACCGCAAACACTGGCACCATCATACGTTTTGAGATTGGAGGATTGTACGATTGAGAGTCGTGACATCGTCCGATGTGTTTGACAGGAAGGGGTATGTTGAAACTATTCCCTAACTACGAGCCTCACACCCCGTCCAGGAAACGGCTTGTCTTTTTCCAAGGTGCTAGGACAAAGTCTGGCCTGGATTCTTGTGTAGGAGAATCGGCCCACTACTATCGTTGGCAATTCTCCCTCCGCCTAGTGCTGTCTAGTTCTGTGTAGGTGATATGCTAGATTGCTAATGCACTACACCCCAAAGGAGCACGTCGAACATGTTCTTCTCATACTCGTCAACTCGTACCTTCTGCCTTGCTGATGGCATAGATGCCAGCATTGTTGAACATGATATCAATCCGCCCAATTCTGTCGAACGTCTTCTCAGAGGATTTGATGATTTGTGGCGAGTTTCAGATGTCCAGAGAGAGGAGAAACAGTACTATAGCAGGTCTGAAAGCACATCCTCCCTCTTGCGACATCTCTTCGGTTACATTCTGAACCTCAGTCCTCTCACCCTCGTTTCTATCCCTCGGGCGCTAGCTATTACACCCTCATCCTTCCGTCGGCGAGTGGTGAAGTCGTGCTGAGTCGTTGGCTATCTCCGCTGTGAATGGGGGTGTAGCCAGTAGTTACCAGCAGGTATCCTCTTGTCGCTCGATGCGGTTGTGTTTTACTTGTCAATTCGACTACACTGGGGCCAAAAACCGATGTTCCTAGGCAAAACACTGTGAGAACATAGGTTGATTAGAGACTATGTTTTAATAATTTTCCTACATTGAACATTGTACCTAGAACATGGTGAATCCAGGCCCCTGATTGGCTGGCTGGGTCTAGAACATTTTAAATTTATTTTTGCGAGGCCATGATGAAAACAAAGAATCTGTTTGAACAATGATTTCAAAATGATTTCTCGTATAACATTGGCATATGCCTCCAGTGCTAGTTTCAAGCAGTGGATAACATTGCCGAAGGTGAAATTAAAGTAGGTTTCTTTCGAGGATGTGCCTTTCTTTGGTGTATTGCGGGAATGCGAAGAGCTAGTATGGTACGTCTTCTTTGGCTCCTGGACAATGTGGACAGAAGGGGGAGTCAGCTTTCGTTTGCTCCTTCATTGGATATCCGAGTAGAAGAGCAAAACCTCCAAAAGACCTCAATCCCACAGATCGGCTTAGCATCGATAACTCATACAGAGCGTCTGGTTATCTGGGAACTTGACGATTCACGGTGACCAACGATAACTTTCACGGTGCACTGTGGCCGTAGCGGTTGGGTAGCAGTGTGTCTGCCCACCTTGCTCCGTAAATTTCAACTGTCAAACCTGAAATGCTCCACGTAGGCCTGCTATTTTTTGCAGCTCTTGCGTTTGTAGTTGGCGTCTCGATCCACTCACGCTCAAGGAAATGGTTGCCACTTCCCCCCGGCCCTTCATTGCTCTCTATCATCCGGGATGTGGATGTAGTCCAACCATGGCTGTCTTTCACTGCCTGGGCTTCAACCTATGGTATCGTGTTCACCCTTTCCTCGTTTTCCAATTCGAATCATCTGTAACAACCTTATCATACTCTATCTTTAGGCGAAGTCTTTCATTTCTCCTTTTTGAATCAAAATATCGTCGTCTTGAACACAGAAGATGCTGCAAGGGCACTCCTGGAACAACGCTCGTCCAATTACTCTGATAGACCACTCGGTGCTCGGATTTTGGATCTGTAGGTCAACTTCCACGCCCAGCCACGGTTGTTTCCATGGTCCTCACGCAGATACTCACCAGCCACGGCGTCAACTTCAGTGTCGCGTGCGTGCCCTACGGAGGCGAATGGAAACGGCATCGAAAAGTCTTCCATCACGCTTTCCATGCCACTGCCACTCGGAATTACTGGCCGATTCAAATGCGCAAGGCTCACGAACTGGTATGGAACATCAGACAAGCTCCCGACAACTTCTTTGACCATATTCAAACGTTCGTCACTCAGGTGTTTGAACCCAGATCGATTAACTCACTCAGCCACTAACAGGTTCGCTGCATCAACCATTATGTCAGTTGCCTATGGCTACGAAGCTTCATCGACCAGCGACCCCTATGTCGCCACCGTGGAGAAGGCCATGCATGCACTCAACGACCATATCACCTGCACGAGGTCTTTGATTTTTAGCCTTTCCTTTCCGTGAGCACCTTGTCGTTCAACGTAGGGGCTCAGTCTTAATGTTTCAGTCCTCAACATCCCAACGTGGGCTCCTGGAGGCGCATTTCGACGAAGGGCGATGGAACTGAAGGATCTCAAACGACAGATGATAGAGATTCCTTTCCAATACGTGCAGGATGCTTTAGTATGGCTACTTGTGCCACCAAAGTTTGATTCCCACTGAAGCACACAATGCACAGGCTCGGGGAACTGCAGCCCCATCAGTGCTAACTCAAGCCATGCAGGCCATCGACCCAGAAAGAGATTCTGATCAAATCGACATAGCCAAGTTTGTCGCAGCCACCGCCTATTCAGGTACACTATAGTCATTGATATGTGTTTAAACATCCCCTTCACCTATACTAAATCATTGCGCAGGAGGAGCGGAAACTGTAGGTCTCCTTCGCTTGGCACTCGACGAATTGCCAACTTTCGCCAGACAGTGTCTTCACTTGCAGTTTTCATCCTGGCCATGGTTCGGTACCCAGAAGCTCAGCGACGTGCTCAAGCAGAGATAGATGCTGTGGTTGCAAACGATAGGCTACCAACGTTTGAGGACAGGCCATACATGCCTTTCCTCGAAGCAATGCTCCGGGAGGTGCTCAGGTGGCATCCTGTTGCGCCATTAGGTGAATGTATGCACATTTGAGTGTGAATTGTTGCTCATATGACCTCAAGGTCTCCCTCGCCCGGCGCGTGAAGCAGGCTCATTTGAAGGTTACCGTATACCAAAAGGTAGGTAGAAGGTCTATTCAACTTCGAATCTTGTCTGAGCCCCTTCACAGGAACGACTATATTTACCAACGTCTGGTAGGTACCTCTTGATGTCATTGGCTGTATAATGCCACTAAAGTCTTCCCTAGGGCAATGACTCACGACGACGTTAGATATACCGACCCCTACGACTTCAAACCCGAGAGGTTCTTGGATTCAGATGGCACGCTGAATCAGGATACCGTCAGTTACGTCTTTGGTTTCGGGAGACGTATCTGTCCAGGCAGGCACTTCGCTGATGCTTCCCTCTGGTCGGCCATCGCATCTGTGCTGGCGGTCTTCAAAATCGAGAAATGTGATGCTCATTTTGCAGAACCGAAGGTGGATTTCTGGCGCTACGAGGTATGCTGGCTGACTTGTGACAGAACTCGTGATTATCGCCTTGCTGACACCTGTACCTAGTCATCCCGCTCCGTTTCCGCTCCATATCACTCCTCGGGCTCCCGAACGCCTAGACGCTCTTGGCGTGGCAGGCATTTGAAAACGTTATTCTGTCAGTATACATGCCAACTTGGACTTTTTTTTCTCAAATTCACCATTAATCCTACCACCTATGGCTGATGTACTTGATCGCACTCGCACCCAACTCACACCGTGTATTTTTGGAGGACGTAATTGTAAGTATATCTACAGTACATTAACCACGCAAGGCCGGCGCCAAGCGTCCCTCCCAGTTTTCGCTTCCCGCTTTTTCATTCCCTCACCGACCGTGCAGCTCCACCACTACTCCCTTTGTCTCTCCTTTGCGCAAACGACAAGCTCACCTCTGCTTCCTTGCTTTAGTTTTCGTGCACGCTTGGTGTCTGTAGTGTTTCGTTTCTGACAGCAGCCAATCAGACAAACCCCTGACAGGCACTTCATCTTCATACCCCTGTTATTGCTGTGACACTGGTCCTCATTTAGCGAATTGACCGCGATCCTTCTTAATCTGACGTCGAATAGATGTCTATCGTACTAGTGTGCGTGATACTTAATGCACAACAAGTGGGAACGAAAAATGCCCAAGTCTCTGATAGGAGTCACCTCAGTCAAGTTAGTAGACGTGAGTGATCACGTGATAACTACTGTCCAACTTGAAGTTATTGCCAGTGCTACTAGCACGCTGCCAGTGGACAGAATTGAATCATCATGCCCTCCCTTGCTGATCAGATCGACCACCTTGCAGAAACGGCTAAGGCAATCCGCACGTCTGCGGCTGCCATCTTTCCCAGCGAGGACAACACCGCACCACTTGCAATCCCGTTTACCCGCGCTGTTCTTGATACATCCCTCGGTGACCTCATTCGCGACATCGACGCTTCAGAACTTGGCCTCTTCATGCTTGTTCCTGCACCAGATGCTGATGTACGCAAACAACCAGAAAATGGCCCGCGTCGAGGCGAGATCTCGCGTGTCGAATTTCCTGGTGCTACTCCGTTAAGGAAGCAGCCCACGAGACGGGATGGAATGTTTAAACCGAAAGAGTATGAGCCTGAGGTGTATGCCCAAGCTGCACTCAAGTACTTGGATCGATAGTACGTGTGTCACCTGCTCCCCATCTAAACACGTCTTAATTTTGGCTCTCTTAGTCAGTCAATACGACCAATGCCACGCGCTCGTTCTCAGGTAATCGCGCTCATCGAGCAGCTGGACGAAGCCCGGGAGAACATAAAAGGGCTGAACGAAACATTGCAAAAAGTGTGTCGTTGCTGTGCAAATAAGTCAAGCATCTGACGAGCAAATTTACGAAGTTGACTAGCTCTGGACCCACTTCGGCCCCGACGCCCCAGACTTCTAGTGTTACTGAAGAGGAGCGTCGGATCACTGATCTTCAGAATCGCCTTGTAGAGCTTCGCAACCAGGTACAGTCGCTCGTGGGTGTCCAGAACTTATCTGATATACCTGATCAACAGAAAGATTTGCTTCTTCGATCGAACGAACCCCAGCCAACCAGAAAGCCCAAAGTAGCTCCTAAACCCATCTCCAACCCAATACCTGTACATTCTCCGGAGACCGAAAGTCATGAAGATGCTTTTTGGTCGACTTCCGCAGCATCCCCACGCAGACTACGGTTTACCGATAAACTTCTGGAAGAAGAGCCCGATTTTGGTGAAATAGCTGAGTTGTCGTTTGACAGCCCGGGCCCCGCACCCCCGAGATCCGTGTTTACAAGCTTGATTCCTGGTGACAACTTGAGGGACAAGAGCTTTGGTGCTCAGACTGACGACAGCATATTCGGCGGAGTGGATGCTGAGGAAGAAGCTATTGAGAGCAATCAGTAAGAGCAATCTTTCCTTCCTTCACCTGAACCCTTAATTATCGAAGCCGTTGACGAAAGAGAACCCGAGGACGAACCAGGCGAAGAAGAGAGGACCGTTGTGCTCCAGAAAATCCCCCCGTCAACAGCACTCCAAGAGCATCTACTGGCGTCTCCGCCACCAGTGAATGCTCAGCCTCCCAGTCCTTTGGCTCCAGGAACACTACCTCCGGAGTCCTCATCTAAGACTCCCAAAGTACGAATGACTCCTGAATTGGAACGTATCGTGGTAGGTGCCGAGTTTCCCGTTTCCATTTATATTCTGAGAACACTACAGACCAAGATATGGAGTACAGTCGGCGACATCATAATGCCGGGAAACCCATTCTCCAGTGGGACCAAGCCTCCTCGAGCAAAGGAGACCCTGTAAGCCTTGACAATTGTACCACTTTATGGAACATTGATAACGTGCACGACACATTTATCTTGCTAGTGCTCTCATACAATCGCTGGCTACTCAGTCACCTTCTTCCGTTTCCCCTACATCTTCGAGTATTTCCTCCTTGGCTCCGGTGAGCGCGGGCCCGACACCACACCAAGTGAACACCGCCCAGCTTCTTCACACACTGCTTACGGCGCCCAAGCATGCAATGCCACTCAACCAGCTAAAAGCCGCTATCGGAGGCACGAGGGCGCTTTATGCATGCGTGGCAAAGAAGCTTATCCGGATCGATAGGGGAGGCGGGGAGCAGGTGGTTCTATTTGATGCATGAGGTATGAACGTGTACAATGGAACGTGCTGAATCTGAATGATACGCATGTCGATTCTGAGAAGCTTTTCATGTCTGCTTTTGTTGGCTTATCCAGGAGCGCCATGTACACACGCGGTTGTACGCTAGATGAAATCCTTCCACTGACATCTTGGCGCACCTCGACACTTGTTAATCCTCGGCACGTCTCGCCTCATCCCGAATCCCGCCTCGATGCCGCAAATAATCTGCTCGTTCCTTGGCGTCCTAAACGCTCTATGCACTGGACCGGTGTGGTCTGGAGACAGAAACCCCTGCAGTCACAAGGCAGTGGAATAGATGATGATGACTCTTTGTCTAACCAACTGTCGCAACCACCCACCCTAACGAGTTATTATACTGCACCCGATCAAACTCCTCAGGGCTCACAACCAACGACGCCGGTCGACGGACCGGCCACGCCGCGCATCCGGGTCACTCGCACAACATTGTCTATCAGTACTGATAACCTCAAGGACACCGTTCCATTGCAGCCCTTAAGCGACGAAACAGTCAGCCCAACATCTTGTTTGCATTCAATATTTCGCGAAAGGTGCGTGACCAAGACAAATTTCTTCGTGCGTTTTGTCTGATAAACCTTTGAAGCTCTCGTGCAAGTTGATCTTCGCACTCTTTGCATTCACAGCCACACTTGGAAAATCAGGAGCGTTCTGACAGTCCGGATCTTGCCCAGCCGGACAGTACGCAGATTTCTCGATCTCAGCTATGGCTTGATCACGAAGGTCTGTTTTTTGGGGAGTCGTACGCGCCACGATGAGACTAAACTTGTCGTTATGACGTTAAGGGACTGAGCTTTGCTGCAGAAATTTGACTGACGTGGTCAGAAAAAGGATAGAGCACCCGAGTCGATCTGGCGGATTTGGAGATATTTGGGAATGCGATTTGATGGTAGGAGAAACACCACGAATGGTACGTCTCATCAGAAAGTTCAGCCTACCACTCACTAATCGCGGTTACCAGGTTGCGGTGAAGTCGGTGAGGGTACAACGTATTGACGGTGATACCCCATATCCGGCCGCTCAAGAGAAGGTAGTTGTTCGATCCGTTATCGTTGAATTCCTGATATGCAAGCTATCCTCTGCAGAAACTTCGACGTGAGCTGATAGTTTGGGCGAAAGTACGTCACGAAAATGTTGTAGAACTGCTTGGCGTTGTGTTTGGCTTCGGCGTGCTGCCGAGCATGGTCAGTCCTTGGTTCAGCAACGGATCATTGTCCGACTACCTCTCCAATCACGGGGCAAAGGATTTGTCCGAGAGGCAGCATCTCGTACGTTTGATTGTCCACCACCATAGATGATGTAACACTGAGTCGTCCGGCTGAAGCTTCTTGATATCGCCTCTGGTCTGTGCTATCGTGAGTTCGAACCCAATCTATCACAAAGTCAATTAACTCGTCACGCAGTCCACAGTGAGGGTGTTGTCCACGGTGACCTGCATAGCGTACGACTCTTCCTTGGTTGTGTTGGGAATACGATTGACGATTGACTTCCCTAACAGGGCAATGTTCTTGTTGATGAGAACGGAAGGGCTTGCCTCACAGACTTTGGTCTCTCATTGATCATTCAAGACTTTGTGGGGACGTCATATCTTAAATCGGGCGTCTGCGGTTCTTTACGTTACGCAGATCCAGAGCTGGTTCGACAAGTATATGGCAACGGCAGGATGGTGTATCCCACAAAGCCTAGTGATATATATTCATTTGGAGGTCTGATGCTCTATGTTTGTGCAGTTTGTCATGACCTGCGATTCGCGTCATTCTGATGCCTTATCCATAGGTTCTGTGCGGAAAACACCCGTATGAGGGCATCAGAGAAACTTTGATCACAGGATCAATTTTGAGTGGACGCCGGCCACTGTCACCACTTGACGACGAGCGGCTTTCTCCTGGATACAGGTCCTTAATCCAACAATGTTGGAATTCCCAAGAGAACACGCGTCCGTCAGTTGAGGATATCCTGACATCGTTGCAGGAAATGTCGGAGGGTTGAAGGGTTCCACCAGCAGACGTGTGTACTGCGGTGCGACTACTTGTCTTGGTTGCTCAGCGACGTATCACTCATCGTTCGCTGGTTGTTATTCTCCCGGTTCCTTTCTCTGCCGCGCTTGACTTGCTTCAAATTTTTTTCAGATCATCCCCACCTTTATTTATCATGACACATGGACTTCCATCTATCAAGTATCGTCCATCACGACCTGTAGCCTCCTGTAACCGATGCCCCTTATATATCAGTATGACTTGATCATCTCAACACTTTCAAATTATGCTTCTTGGGACCTAGGTTTCTCAAGCATTGGCTAGTGGCTCTTGTGGAGATCTATTTAGAACTTTATACCTTCTATAGTTATCACAGAACAATATCCGATTTCAGGTAATAACTAAAGCGCCAGTGATCTCGGGTTTATATAAATAAAATGTACAGGATGATACTCTGTAGCCCTGTATCGAGCTGCTAGGCCGCTGGCTACTAGGCGCCGCCCGTGACGTTAAGTATATCACAGTGACTACTCAAAGAATTCATTCATGTGTCCTCGAAGTCATAGGTACATCTGGGGGTAGTGGCGGTACTGTCACCGCTCTGGACGTGCTGAACCGTTGGGATAATCCGACTCAATCTTCCGTTGGTTCAAGTCTTCCCGCAAACAAAACGAAATCGGATTAGCTTGTTGCAAATAAAGCCGGGGGGTAAAAAGAACATAGGTTGCATTAGGCTAAGAGGCACCTGGCAGTGGCACTGGCCAGTGGTAGGAGCTCTTCGACTTACTTACCTTGTCCTGTACATTACATTTTTGAGTCAGTGCTGGCGGTATTCATATCCACCTGCCACCATGACGTCCACATCCACTAGGTCGCCTCCGCCCCTCTCCCGAACCTCCATGCGGTGGTCATGATTAGTATGACGCCACAACCAGCCTTCAAGCTTCACTGGCAGGGGTCATGGCTACGGTCAAATACGCACATCGGCGGAGCATCTCTACAACAAAAAAATATCTGAACGAAATAGGGGGAAGTGCAAGGGTGAGGCTACACTGTCGACCAAACCGAAAATTTAGTCGTAGATGTACGGATCTCCTACATAAAAAACCTAGCATCAGTGGAAGGGAGACATCAGTGAAAGAGACGACGCACGACCACAATGACAGATCAAGTAAAAGACGACTACTAGTACACCAAGAGGCCTCCATCCTTCGAGGCGACGACTGCTTCGTCCGAGTCGGAATTGTTATCGCTTTGTTGTCAACCTGTGACATAGCATCCGCCAGTCGTTTATGAGAGCTCAGGCAGCCTGGTCCAGGATATCCATGGGGGTATTGAGAATGGTCCGAAACACTCGTATTGGAGACGCGTCGCGATCATATCCATTGCCACTAGTAACCCGGACATCCTACTCACATTTAGTTTTTCCATCATTTTCTCACTCGGAAACGCCGCCTGCGTCGGCAAGAACCTTGCAGATCCAATATTGTCTTTTTGGAGTGGTTGCGGAGGCGGAGGCCCACCCAAAAAAAAGGAAGGTGTTTCTGCCGGTGAGTTCGTTCCCACGAATTATGGGGTGCGAGAGAAACCAGGAGAAACCTTGTCAAGCAATGTGATTCGTTTCAGAGTTATTTTTCACTGAGAAATTACCGTTTCTTCATTGGCTGCAAATCACGTGAACTGACGAACCCACTCTTCGACGAATCAGACCATCTATCAACGGCTTGCCTCATAGTACGGTCTGATCAGCAGACTAAGAACCCGCCTGGTGGCACAAACGCGCAACCATGCGTATCGATAAGCTGAGTGTCGTTCTATGTCGAGAGATTTTACTTCCGAGATGTTAGGGCTACTCCCAGTGCTGGGTCAAAATATGCGAGTCATTGCGAGATACATACTGCAGAAGCGATTCAAGCGAACTGTTGCAGACATAAATACATACAGTATTTGCTAGTACGGACTGACCGGCCCAGTTATAGCATTGCCTCAACCTGCCCCCGGTAAGTTGCAACCTCAAAACATTCAAACTTCGGGTGCGCCAGAGTGGCATTGAGGACAGGTATTGCCCGTCTGCACGGTCTTCGGGCATGAGGCATCCGAACCGCTATTGAGGGATCCATTTGTCTGCAAGAGGAAAATTCCATCATCAAGTCAAATTGAAAGGCAGTATGTCAGTGAGTACGCACGCTGTAGTAGCAACTCAAATTCTTGATCATTCTCCCTGTCTTTTGGTACCTGGGCTGACGGTAAGCACCGCCTGGATCGAACAGAAACAACTGGTGCGAGGGAGACTCACTGGCAAGTAGTGGTATCCGCAATAGTGCATTTGTAGTGCAAGTTCACGCCGCCCACAGCGGCGGGGCAATTGGGGCATTTTGCATGCACACCCACAAGGGTATAAGCACTCAAAGAAGTGATGGCGGTGAGGAGAGTCAAGAAGGTCTTCATAGTGAGGAGATGATTGATGGGTGGAAGTGGGAGTTGCTGAATAGTAGGTGTTTCCTCGAGTGTATTTTATACCCTAACATTATGTCCCAACTTAAAGGGTCTCAACCCTCTTCTCTCTGTTAACGGGGAAAGACAGTACACATCATGGCCGCGGGGCTTGCAGCTGTGACGTGGATCATGGTCATCGGCCGTCTTCCTAGCGTCATGTACAAGGGACACGGTTGCTCGATCGGAAATTTCAGAACTTCATCTCGGTCTTCGAGATATCGTTGTGTCGGATCAACTGTCCACCATATATGGTCAATTGACTGTTCCGCTCACGTTGACGCGGGGACCTGAACGACCAGCGTCCACGGATTCACAGCACGGTTCTCCGCCGTCCTATCCTAGACCCATACAGAAGCTGCCAGCACATCCAGCAAGGATCCTGCAGGTGGTTCTGGTGTCACAAAGAACCCATTTGCCAGCAAGGACTGGGGTTCTTGGGAGTAGGGTGAGATTCGCCCTGATTGCCCTTGTCACCACTTCTAGAGTGTTCCCACGCCCTGGGGTTCTTCAGCGGTGTTCTCTCTGAGTATGGCTCCGCTGGTCGGGTTTTCAGGCATCCCTGCCACTTTCACCCTGTGCCTCAAGCTCCTCACAGCACTACAGTAGCTCAGAGCCTTCTCGGGAGGTTCACCAGAGCATTCCCAGACGGTTCATTTCAAGTTCGCTCTGGGCACAGTACAGTACATACCCTCTGGGCATGGTCACACCACAATGGTTTGTAGTAAAAAAAGTGTATTCTAGGCATCGAGTATTCCTGGGTGCTGTTAGTTTTCAGTGGGCCTACCGACGAGTCTTCCCAGCCCAGGGAGTACGTCTCGACTCTTGACTCTCGAGTCCCCACTGTCGGGACTCAGCTAGGAAGGAACTTTATAAAAGTTTCTACTAAGCGTCTCCTGCATCGTGCACCAGGTCCAAATATGCTGTCAAGATGATCGAAAAAGTGCGTGCCAGTGGGACGGGACCGGTTGGCATAGTTGAGATGGCTAGTGGGGCGGTTCAAAAAATCGTTCTTCACATCGACCGGCATCGAATCTGGCCCATACATCAAGGGGTCCGTGGTCACGGTTGAATTTGCCATCCTTGTACTGGAAGCATGACCAGACGAACACTCAGATAAGTGATTCCATGTCGTGGCGATAGACACGTTCCACTTTGTCGGCCTGGCCATCTGGTCGCAGGAGCTAACATTGTGATAATAGATGCCAACCTTCCAAAGTGGGTAGTGACTTGAAACATTTAAGCTAATCAC
>MU120959.1:4289-98957 GCA_014904835.1 Paxillus ammoniavirescens | reverse complement strand
ACGACTCAAAACAATGCCTATGAAAGTCAGCACAGCCCAAGCATACAGAGTACGCACCACGTTGAACGGTTGAGTTGACAACCACCCAGACCAGTCAGATATGGCAGAAATGGTACAGGACTACTGGGGTAATGTCTCAGCACCACCAGACCCAAGGATGAAGGGCACCAAGGCCCATATGTTGATATTGACACCATCGACAGCATCAACATCACCCATACTACCCCAAATTACCATATTGGGTAATCACACGAGCGTAGACCTTTGACGGTGCATACCTATGGACACCGTGCACATTGCTGCATTATCGGACACTGCGAGTCATTATGGACTTAATATTTTATTCATTTGTTTACAGGAACCATACTTCAAGGTATCCTTTCATTTATTATTTCATTTATTTGATTCATTTTCATTTGATCCCCATACTCTGTTTGAGGGGGAGTGTTGGAATACAAACATAGACATACAGCTTAGGTAATCATGTACTTACCATTAGACACTTACCGTAGTACTACCTCAGTGACTAACTACTAAGGTATACTACAGGTTTCCCATCTTACAGGACCATTACAGGCTCTTACACAACCACAGTCTCAGGCACAAAACTAACATTCCATTCTATGGAAACACAATGCCGCTTTGGCCAATAGACCCAGAAACCTTTACTTTCCTCATCAACACCAACAAATGCAGCTTCCTTGGCACGAGCCTCCAACTTCCTGACATCTTGGATGTGAATGTAAACTTTGCATCTGAATTCGTGAGCTCGGGATAGATCTGGGTGATGGCCATGAATGAGGTTGTAAGGAGTATGGTCTGGTGTAGCACACAAAGGTAACCAGTTTTGCAGCCAACTAGCATAGCTAACCACTTCCGCCCACAGGAACTTTGGCATGTCCTGGCCTATGAGCATGGCTCGGGCCAATTCAATGAGAGTTCAATTAAGACATTTGGCCATGCTGTTCTGCTGAGGGGAATTGTGAATAGTAAGTTCACCTTTTATCCCTTGTTCCTTGAGGTACGAATCAAATTCAGCACTCAGGTACTTGCCACCACAATCCAAGCAAATGGTCTTGATCTTGGTGTGATCATGTTGCCTGGTAAGTTGAGCTTTATACTCCTTAAATGCTGCTAACACTTCACTCTTGTGCTTCAGGAAAATAATTTGATTTTTGTGGGAAAAATCGTCTGTGAAGCTCATATAACAAGAGCATCCACCATTGCTGACTGTCTGGGCAGGTCCCCACAAATCTGTGTGGATTAACTTGCCATACGCTGTAGCACATCACTTTGACTCCTTGGGAAGCGGCTGCTGTGCAGCCTTCCCCTTCTCACAAGCGTCACAAAATTCGGGCTCAGAGGTGGAGTCTAGCTCAACACCTTCGACAAGACCCTTCATGACAGCAGATTTAATGGCCATTTGTGAAACATGTCCGAGAATCCAGTGGAGTTCACAAATGGTTAGTCTTCCATGAGCAATGGTGGCATGATGGTTTTGCTGAGCGAGGATGGTATAGAGTCCTTCAACCTGAGGAATCTCAGCAATGACAACATGTTTTGGACCTGGCGACAAAATTTTACAGAATTTGTACAGCTCATTGTGATAAGGGTAAATGACATCTTGGGTACATAGAGTGCATCTTTGAGGGTAACAACTGTGCGTTTTTGACCCAATGGTAATTCAATCTCGACATCACCATGGCCGATGGCACTGACAGTTGATCCGTCCACAGTATTAACATCCTGGGGTTGAATGGAAGTGAAGGTGATAAATTTTGAACGATCAGGACAGAAGTGGAACATTGCACCAGAGTCAATGATGGCTCCACATCACTCAACAGGTACATTCAGAGCTTTCACAATATTGGCTAAGTCTGATGTCGTGAATGCATAGTTATCTGGGGTTTCTGTCTTGGCTGTGACGTTGGCCATTTGGGTTTGTGATCCTTTCCCCTTCTTCTGCTGTGGTCCCTGACCCTCCTTTCCACCACCTTTACACCAGCAATCACTTTTATAGTGACCTTTCCAGCCACAATTGTGACATACAACGTCCAGATTTGTTCTGTTTTGCATTGGCTTGCCCAAAGACGATTTCACCACAAATGTGGAATTTCCGCCATTTTTGCCAGATCAGCAATCCAAGAGTTGACAGTGTTCATACTCTTCAAGAATGGCACTGATGAGTTCGTGAGGGGTAAGCCTCTTTGTGGTTACATTTGCTGCTGTGTTGATTGACGATAGGAGTGGGCGATAGGATTTGGGTAGTGAGCCCATAATTATTGCATAAAAATCACGATCTTCTAATGTTGCACCCATTCCTGCTAGTGATTCACGAAGTCGCATTTGCTCTGCAAAGTGTACCTTCATATCTCCACCTTCCTTGCACCCCATCTCCTGGAGTCAGTGCCAGAGGTCTATTTGCACTAACTCCATCTTTCCTTCATGGATCTTGCAGACCTCTTTCCAAACTGCGGCTGCGCCATCAAGTTTCTGGACAAGGAGCAAGAGCTGATTGGTTATCATGCTGAAGATTTGCTGCTTGACGAGTGAGTCCTTTTGATGAAACTCATTGATCTTCTGATCTTGTTCATCCATCTCGGTCTGCATAGGTGTCATTCTGTCCGCTTTGGTCAGTTGACCAGTTGCAGAGTCAACTGCAAACAGTACAGGCTTTTTAGCTCGACCATCAGCATATTGCATCAAACCTTGTGCGCCAATTGCTGTCAACATTCTCTCCTTATAGGTAATCCAATTCATGCCGTCTTCAGCAAGTTTGGGGATGTTGAACAGAGCTGAGTTGGTGCTGGGGAGCATAGTATCCATGGTCGAATTGGGGCTCATAACCTCTAGAGCTTCGAGGTCGAACAAAACTGGATAGATGAGCTCATAGGACTCATTTTATGAGTACTGTACCTAAAGAATATATTCTAACTGACTGTTAGCATGGTATAAACTAATAGGAATAATGGCTTACATCTCAGTCTGTGTTGAACATAGGACTGAGATGTCATTCTACAATAAGTGAATATCTCATAGTGAAAATTTATGACCAATATTTGAAAAAGAATAATCATGGGCATTGACACTGCCTGTCCTACTTGTCCGTCATTGTGCTCGCAATCACATGCTTTTGTTGGATCTCAACATTTTGTGCTTGCCTGCTCAGTTCCCACCTAAATTTTAGGGGGGAAACCTTGCCCTAAAGACAAGGTCAAATATGTTCAGGCCCCAAAGTGGGTACATTTCTGTAGACATATGTACCCTCTGTGGGAGTTTGTGCTATATTCAAATATTGTACATAATTAAACTAAGTCTTGTCACTATGTTCATTTGCCAGATTCATTAATCTAGGCAAAATATGTTAGCCAATTTCTCATCAATTTTTTCGACAGACAACTCACACGAACAGCGGCAGTGTGAAGGAGCCTGGTGTATTTTCTGCCCACAGTGAACATCCCACACAATTCTCATTCACCACAGGCAAAAAAAAGACAGTTTCGACGGTCTGGATGGCAGTGCTTTCAGTCATTCCCCTCCCTCGAATTAATTCAATTAATTATCGTGGGGACCCGTACACCTATAGGTTGACCGCCACCCTCTCTCACTCCGTGAGAGCAAGCTGGCAACGAAATCCGGCCCATACAATGCGACGTTGTTCTGATCCCCAAGTTCGGCTCCCAACTGTCATGCCGCCGTGGCCCGCCACTGACATGTCGACGGGCGACACCCATCAAAGACCATGTGCGTACGCCGTACACCATGCCTGGCCAACTCCTCGAGCGAGAACGGCCTATCGCAACCAGTCATTGATGCGTGATGGCACCCCTGTCACCACCCGGCCACGAATCACCTAAATACCAAGAGTTTTGGACTTGAGTGGTCACCTATATTTCAGCACTCGGACCCTCTTTAGCCTTTAACTTGGCGCTAGGCATTGAAGCATCCACCTAATCGCAATCGTTAAAACACAAGGAGACATTTTTCTTCATAACCATCGTAACATCGTCAGCAATTTAAACGTGGCCTAAAAATGAATACATGACGCCCATGGAATTGAGCGCCGAGGTACGGAAGAAGGGGGAAAAGGACGGAGTGCGGGATAAGTCATCTAGATCGTAGTCAGTTCAATAGCTCCAGTGGGACAGAGACGCGCGTAACATACCATCCAATGCAGCGGTGCCGTTACCATTGTCTTCATTCTCCAGTGACTTCTCCATCTCCCCCACTCTCTCTTACTTCATCGACGTCAACCTCATTAACCTCGTCGGTGATATCGCTTTCGCTTTCCGGAGGGATCGGTTCTGAAGGGGGAGGCTCACTTAAATCGAGCAAGTATTCCATCGGCGGAGGCGCTTCGGGTTCCCCACGTTGCTCCGCGTCCTCCGCATCCTCGTCAGTGAACGAGGGTGCAGAGCTGCCTTCCTTAGTGGAAGACCCTGCAGGAGCTTCAAGTGGGGGGTTTTCTGACAACTGCGGTGACGGCTCAGAAACGTCGACGTTTTCTTCCTCTTGGGCAGCGACCTCCGCAGCATCGGACGTGGAGATGCTTACGCAAGGCTCCTCTGCTAGCTGACTTTCTTGGGGCTCCGCAGGAGTGGGTTCTCCAAGTTCTTCAGGTGTTGCTTCGTGTACAGTGGAGGCTTCGGGCGCCGGGTCTTGCGGTGGGTGGATCAGCTCCTCTGTCGCGTTAGAGACAGCCGGCTCGCTTGGCAAGGTAGCATCCGACGGCTCTTCCAACGGTATTAGCAGTAGTTCTGCGACAGGTGGTGACACCGGTCCAACTGCGGTCGATTCCGTACGAGCAACGTCAATACCTTCATCCACCAAGTCCTCCTCTGTCCGCATCTCATTTTCAGGCCACGGTTGCTCTGAAGCGAAAGACTCAGGTTCAACTGTCACAGACGCGCTCAGTGGGCTACCACCGTGAGCCTCACTAACAGGCTCGCCCTTTGACAGCTCCTCTGCCACATTGTACCCTTCGCTGAACACCATAGTGTCGGTTCGACTTCGTCCAGGCCTTCGAGGGCTGTCAGTCCCAATGTGGCTCGCGTTGTCTATTCCGGTGGGGCTTCGCCCACGGCCATCATTCGCGTGAATAATGGGAATTGCCTTTTCTGCCGTAAGCGCGTTGCTGTGGAAGTTTTGAGGTGGATGGACGGCTGCCGCTAGTAACCGCGGAGGCTCAACCTCCTCGTCGCGACCCGTACCGTCGTGATGTTCGGGGATGACGAGAAACTCTGCTGGCACCAAGTCGAATTGACTCGTAAGTTTTAAGAAGCGAGAATAAAGCGATGATTCGGCTTCTGCTTGTTCAAAAACTTCCCGATGATGGAAGTAGGCATGAGCAAATATCCGACCAAGACGCCGAGCAAGCGAAGCGAAGTGTCTGTGTGATGTCTGTGGAATAGAGAGCCTGATTGGAAATGAAGACAAATTGGTCAGTCACGGTGGAAGAGTGGAACAGAAGATGAATGTATATGTACCTCGAAGGAAATGCTCGTGGGGAGTTCAAGAGACCCGTGGCGCTGTCTAAAGTATGAAGGATGTAATCGATGGCACAACATTGCTGTGAATGGAGGATTTCATCAGAACATAACGGCATTTCCAAATGGATAAAATCAAACCTCCATAGCGCCATCATTGCCGTGTGCAACACACAGATACAGCCACTCTCCCGCCTTCATTTGAGGACATGAGCTTCGGGTGCACTCCTGCTGCAGCATCGTGATGAGGGGATGCGAAAGATCCTGGGCAAGGCGGCTGTCAAGGAGGTTTAACACAGAAACGTCGTGTATGGATTGGGTTCTAGTTGGATCAACGCACCGTAACTGCTCGTAGATCCAGCATGCTCGGTCGACAGAAAACTCGCTTTTGCGCTCGACATCATCTGGCTTTTTGGAGTCATTCTCAGGAGAGTCTAATTGCCTTTCGTCAGGCTCTTTAGAGCTGAATTTCTCGGGCAGAGAAACGATGGTGTCTACATCGTGTGCGTCCAGACGAATGAGAAGCGAGATATATTCCTGGAGCTGGAAGGCACTGTCGAGAGAAGAGAGAGGAGGAAGGGACTTAACGGAGTAGAAAGATGATACTCGTGAACCGCGGTAGGGACGTTGCACAACAGGTGCTGCCATCGTCGTTGACGGTGAGCTCGAGGTGGTGGTCGCTGGTACAGCGAGTATGGAAGTCGAACGTCGGTGAGCGGAGTGCGAAAGTGGATGGCAACTCGGCACATCAGTGTTTCAGCAGAATTCTCGGTACGACCAAATACAGTTCGGGCTCCGAAGACGGACCCTGACTAATATTGAGACTCAGCACGGCACCCCTTGCCGGGCTTGCACCGGGCCGCCACTGTCTGCCTGATGGGGCTGCCGAAAAAGGCAGGCGATAAGAAGCTGACACGTCCGATCTGAGATCTGAATATTGATCGTATTTTTTACGGTGGTTTTTTTTGTTGATTATCTCCAATGTGTGCCTCGTCCAACTCACTGGCACTTATATTAGACAGTACTCCCAAGGTCTAGTCCCTAGGTGTCCTCCCATCCCCCACCAACCATGTCCGACCAGCTCCACGACGAGAAAATATCCGTCGATGTCGAGAAGGACTCCGCCTCACGGACAGATTCACTAGTGTCCGTCAGCGCAAACGCAGGTTGGCTCTCTCATCCATGGGCAACGGCCCTTCTCCGTTGGGGTGTGGAAGAACGAGGTACGTCTCCACTCCATCTTCCGTCTCTCCAGCTTGTTTACCAGGTTACCCAGGCACCGTCCCTGTACCATACGACGAGCGAAAAGATACTCAGTTCTATAAGATTTTCTTCGTCTGGTTTTCTATGAACTTCAACATCCTCTCGTGCGTGGTACCTTGCATCATTCTTCCATTTCTCTTATCAGCTCCTTAGATTCTCAACCGGGACGCTTGGACCCATCGTCTTCGGATTAGGTCTTCGCGATTCTTGCCTCGTAATCTTATTCTTTAATATCATCGCATGTGCCCTCCCTGCATATCTGTAAGTCTCGCTTCTTTTTCGCGATCGTATCGGGATCTAAGTCCACGCGAGAAATACCTGGGGACCTCGAACGGGGATGCGGCAGATGATCCAGTCCCGTTACAGCTTCGGGTTCGTTGCCATGCAGCCGACACAAGCCGGTACTCGCTAATATTAATCTCAGATACTTCGGAATTATTTTACCCGCTATCCTCAATTTGATTGGTCTATGTGGTTTCAACATTCTCAATTGCATTCTCGGAGGACAGGCCCTTTCAAGCGTTACCAATAATAACATGACTTGGACGTAAGTCGACTTTTTAGTAATACTTCGATCGCGCTAACCATTACAATGTCTTTCCAAGGGTCGGCATCGTCATCATCGCATTGCTCTCGTTACTCGTACGTATCTTCCTTGCGCTTTCGCACTCATGAACACTCATCACCAACGTTATCAGATCTCATTCATGGGCTACAAAGTTCTCAACTGGTATGAACGCGTTGCATGGTTCCCTGTCCTCATTGCGTTCCTCGTCGCTCTCGGCGTCGGAGGAAAGAATCTCTACAATGCGCCTCCAGCAGCACCAGCGACATCCGACACGATTCTTTCATTTGCTTCCGTCATTGCAGGTTTCGTGATCACTTTCGCTGCGATGGCGTCGGACTTCACAATGTACTACGAGCCAACCGTATCGAGGTAAGGTTCTTTGGCGGTACATCCATATGCCCTGATTGATAGCACACACCATGCTAGACATCGTATTTTCTGGTATTCATATCTGGGGTATATCGTTCCTATCGTACGTCATCAACCCAACGCCTCGTGTACGACGATGTCTAACTTTAGTACCTCACTATCCTATCTCTAGATACTCCTGGAGTGCCTGGGCGCAGCGGCAGTGTTGGCTGCACCTAATGTTCCCACCTGGAACGCTGGTTACGGCACGGCTGGCAATGTCGGCGGCCTGTTGGAGGCCATGCTGAGCCCAGCTGGAAACTTTGGCAAATTTCTCACTGTTATGCTCAGTCTGAGTGTGACTGGGAACATTGCTTGCACTCTCTACTCCATCTGCTTCAATTTCCAGGTACTTGCACCTGGGCTTTCCAAAGTTCCTAGATACGTGTTCTCGATCGTGGGCACGGTGATGTGCGTACATGCTTCAACTATTCTCGTTCTGACTCCTCGGCTAATCACCTCTCCAAATCTCCTGTCTCTTTTTACCCCCTTAGTGCACTGCCACTGTCAATCGTGGGGGCGCACAAGTTCTACGCGACGCTGACCAACTTCCTCAGTCTGATCGGTTACTGGGCGAGTGCATACGGCGCCATTATCCTAATCGAGCATCACTATTTCCGGAAAGGTGACTTCAGCACTTATGAACACGCTGATTGGAATGTTCCTGGTCGTCTCCCGTGGGGAGCAGCTGCCCTTGCTGCGGGCATTCTTTCATTCGGCCTCATCATCCCCTGTATGAACCAAGCGTGGTTCGCAGGCCCTATCGGTGCCATCACAGGTGACATTGGTTTCGAAGTCGCCTTCCCCTTAGCCGGCCTCCTCTACATTCCCCTTCGCAAACTGGAACTCAAATACCAGAAAATTAATTAGATACCCTCAGAGACACGGGGGGCTGCTTTTGTGGCGCTGTATCTAGTGTAAATCGCCCAATCTGCTTTTCTCCCGTTCATGTGCACTCCCAGTTACTCCTCCTTGGACTGCACAGCGTCTACTTGTCACAAATCCCTCTTTGAGGATCTTGCCGATCTCCCACTCCCTCCGAATCGGCGCGGGTTACTAGTGAAAGTTCTCAGACGGTATTTAAAGGCTTTTTCGTTCTGTTTATACCTCTTATCCCTCGTAGCCCATGGCAGACGGTAAACAACATGTATCCCCGATCTTCTCAGGTTTCTTGCTTTGTCACTGATTTCATATTCCTGTCTGCATTAGCGTACCCATCGACTTTAGTTTTACTCACGATTCCCTGCAGTCTGCAGCGATGTGTACGTTCACGAAGTATCTTGATGAATGAGAATGATGCCATACTCATGAATCAACGGAAGACGTGTGTAAGAGTTTCTTGTCACCATCACAGCCTATCTGATCACAACGTTCACTGACCACATGATACAGGGCGTTTCGGGTGCTTTCCGGAGATACGTGACACTCCCGCGATCAATATTTGCGTGTGTGTGAGTTCCGTGCCTACATGCCCACGCCCAGGAGCTTACCCTCCGACCTCCCTGGACAGTGTTAGACCTTGTTGGACTTGCTATCATTCCAGATGCGCTCGGCGTTGCCATGTCATGTGGCAGGTTCATTCATCTAGGATGAACCCAAGAGCCTCGTGTCTTCATAGCCCCGTATCACGGGTATCCATCCGGATCGGTTCTCGAAATTGAACTACAATCTCCCTTAGTAGTTATACTTGGGACACGCAGGGCTGGGCGTTGATCATACTGAGCCTCACGGCAAGTCTATAGATCCTAGGAACGTATACGTGTTTCAACCGCGCGTCAGGCTATAGACCTTCAAACTTCGAATAGTGGCCACTGGTCCACATCATGCCATGATGCATCGCGGGTGTTGGCGGTTTGAAATACGGAATGTTGCGGTCATGCCTCCGCGGGACGAGTACAAGAAACTGAGTAATTAAGTGGCGACATAGTAGGGAAGATCACAACTTGAATACGTCAGCAGGACTTGGTATTTCCGTTGGAGACTGCGATAAGTATGAGTTGATACCGACGCAGTGCTCGCGAGGTGCTGGACACGGCCGGAAGGCACACAACTGTAGCTGCAACATGGCATACCCGTTTTACAAGTGTTGGCATCTGGAACAGCGCTGTTGCGACAAGCTGAATGTTCGGCATCAGCCACATCCATCACCTACCTTCACCTGCATACCCACGCAACACATTCTACAAGGCAAGCCACAAATGGGTAGAATGACATTGAAATCCCGTACTATCTCCCAAGATTTATTATGGAAGAGCAACGAAAACAAGATCGTGATCCGGCGTAACGGATCTATTAACTCCGGCATCAAAACTCAACTTTGTGTCCGGGAGTTGTTAAGTCGAGGGTTCGTAACGCGTCGTCTATACGGTCGAGGCCAACCTGAAGCGACAAAATGGCCATCAAAGGTTGTTCTGCACGCAAGCCCACAAGAATTAATAAGTCACCGTGCCACATGTGTTGTACGACATACCTTGGCCTGTGGTATGCTCAATCAAAAATTGTCGCAACGGTCGAAGGAAAGAATTCTGCACACTCCTTACATTACCCACACTCCGAACTTCCGTCTTTGAGGCCCTATAAGATGGAGGTACGTGAACAAACTGACAAAAATACGTACCTTGTTCTCGCGGTCCCTCTGCAAGAGCACATAATAAAACGAAAGACAATCCACGACGCGCAACAATTCCAGTGAGCGTTCCAACTCTTCTCTGGTCTTTCTTTCACTGAAGAACTCTGGCGGATTCGGTCTAAATAACACACCGCCGAAGACGCGTAATAGCTCCGGTGATGCGAACGGATTCAAGCGTGCAGAAGGTGCAGGGAGTGCAAGCGCTTCTAAAACCGCTTCTTTGACGAACCCGATCGCAGGACCGCGTATTTGAGGAAAGTCCTGATCCGTGGTTAACTTGAGGAGTATCTCGAGTCTCGCAGGAGGTGGAAGCCTGGAAAGTGTCAAGGAAAGCATCCGAAGGCCAAATTGCCTGACGAATGGATCGAGATGGGTACTGGCGAGCGCTGAGAGTATCTCACACAGAAAAGTCGCGACGTCTGGTGGCACGTCCGTGCCCTCCTGTGTGAGAATCCTGAAGAGCAGAAACAGCGATTCGTCAAGAAACAAATTCATCTGCAAGGCTTGGACGAGTAGGCGGTGAAGATCCGGCAGTGCCGAAGGTGAGAAAGGTGTAGGAGGTGTCGAATGTGCTAGATATATCAAGTCGCTCAGTGAGTTGGTTTCCCGAACATTGGCTCGCGAACAGTCACTCAGAGCCGTGAGTGCAACCTGAGATGCGTAAGTCAATGAGGCGGATTGGAAGCCAAGAGCATACTTGGACATCCAACATTGCCTTTTCTCCTTCTTGCCACCCTTCCTTCACGGCTGACTTGAAGGAAAACCTGGGAAAACGGCTCTCAACCGCCCTCGCGGCCAGATTTGCTTGGATCGAGGACGCGCAGCCCATGACAGTTGCGTCGAGTAGCTCACGGAGTAGAACCTGATGTACATTAGTCGTGGTTCATTTGAGAGGAGGAGGCGCAAAATACAACTTTGATCTGCACAAGATCGCTGGCGATGGCCACAGTAGGTGCCCAGTCACCTAGTGCTTTGACTAGGCGGGCCACTTCGGTAATCAGCGCGCGTCCTTCGTCTTTGGTTGCACGCGGTGAAGCGGAAGAGATCAGCGAGCAAATATGGTCGAGCAAGGGAGAACACAACTTCAGGGCGGTTGTCTTTCCGAGCCTCGAGCGTGGAATAGCTGTCCATGGCGGTCAGCTATCGACAAACGTCACCCAAGTACAAATAACAGGACCTAGGGAACAGAGGGAGACTATGCCGATGACTCGGCGTGTGATGTCAGGGTCAGGATCCTCCGTTGCGTCCTCTTCGTCGTTACTGTGTAATTGCAGCTGCTCTATCGCTTCTTGAACCACGATCAGCACTTCTTTGGGACTACTGCTGAGTCCGCAGTCGCGAATTATGTCCATAGCCCCATCGCAATGGCAGGATAGTAGTGGTGGAAGGATGTTAAGTGGTTCCTGAAGAGACGTCGTATACCACACACAGGGAAACAACCTCACGATCGACTTACTAAATACTCTGCACATTTGTATCGCACAGCAGCTTCATGGATTTCTTTGAGCGATATCGAAGAGGATGGCCGTCCAGCGGCGAGGGAGATGAGGTTGGAAATTGACTGCGTGCATTCCTACCATAGGGGACTGTGTCAAACGGTTTTCCTTGAATCAAGTTCAGACAGTACTTCATCACTAAGATCCGGGGGTAGTTGTAGAGTGCGCAAAAAGGCTGCTTTCTGTGAATTCATTGACAAGCTGTGATGTTATTGAAACTGTGTTGGTGATACTGCACAAGAGAGAGCATGGCGCAAGGAGTCCATGCAACCGAGCCGGATCGGTACCACTCTTAGTAGTTAGTTGGTGGACTGAACTGAACTGATACCGGTCTAGATCTAGTAATACCCCACACTGGTAGTCACACAGGAGATGTCAGAGGATCTGGTAACTTGGGACGTGAATTTTGGTTCAGCGTCACATACGTTCCTCCTGTTCATAATGAACCCCTCCGGCCAGAAGGGGACATACACAGAAATGGCAATGGCGCAAGGAGGACGAGTGCGTAAAAGAATGCCTCCGTCATAACGAGGTACCCGTCAAAGCTTTTGGAAAGCTCAGCAACTCGGTAGCACGACCGGACTTGCGATGTGCATCGGTCAGGCAGACCAAAGACACTTACAAGGATACCGGTGCAGCTAATAGCCAAAGCTGTAGCCAAAGCCCGCCGATCGAGACACCACCGCTGCCCTTTGTCACGCTCCCACACGTTACGCTCCAGAGTATAGACACGGTACAAAAACCGGGCATATATGAAGCTAAATGTCAAGAAAGACGCCAACTGAAGTACAAGGCCGGCTAGAAGGATCTTACAATGGGTTTAGCAAACTGTTAGAAGCCGAATGATAAGTAAACCTTACGTGTGAGCCTGTCAGCACTTGACTTAGGCTAGCAGAGACAAGCATTCCTCCCCCAATAACTTGGATCATGAATGTCATGAAATCCGATGTCACAAAAATGAGGGTGAGTCGTCGCACAGGTAACAACACGTGGTCCGTGCATGATATATGCTTAGAAAGCCGTCCAAACAGGATATAGTTTGCCGCAATAAAAGCACAGGGCTACCCAAGGTTGATTTAAAGGACAGAGTGAAGGTGTGAAAGGCTCACTGATAGCACGATGAGCAGGTATTCGGCGATAAATATTGCTTCACAGTCTGGCCTGTAATGCAACCTGAAACGACAACTAAATCCAGCCACATAGGCTTGCCGACTGGTTAACAAGTCATCCAATAAGTGGGATTGTATGCGCGCTCACTATACTCCCCGATTACCATCCTTTACCATCCCTAACATCCATTTTGCACTGTAGCGGAAGGTGTACCAAGTTTGAATGAGTGCAATCATCACCACCACCGCTAGTTAGAGAATAAATCAGCCGAGAGCCCCTTCCTCGAGCCGGCCTTGGCTTACCGAATGCGATGGCTGTCAAAGTATTCGACATAATGTATTTTAAAGGATTGCGAGGGTCTTCCCTGGGGTCCTGGAAGTCATCGGGTAGTCCATCAGACAAGCTGGCTTCCCCAGCAGATGATATTGTTAGGGAGAATAATGACATGTAGAACAAGACCCTACAAGCGGGGTGGTAGCCTGGCAAGATGGTGGACATCGAACTTATCAATGCGCGGTTTAGCTTGCATGCCTTACATACCCCTACGTGCGCAGCACTACAATCACAACAGGGTTCGATAATTGAGCGAATGATCGGGAGCCGACAAGACTAGACCAGATGTTTGAGACCACTTTGTCGGATACGTCATCAAGGAAGCACGAAATATGAGTGCTTGTGAAGCCAGACCGACAGAACCGCGAACTCGAGGCATGACTGCGGAGGGATACCATCGAGCCCAGAGTTAGCTCCAAGCTATCCGAGAGCAGTGGAGAAGATACACAAGAGAGCTTCGCCTACGCACCGAAGGACCGGGGTTCAAACGTTCATTGATGCATGGAACAGACAGAAGCGGGGGGCCGGTCCAGTTACGCCAATGTTATACCCTCAAAACCGGACATCAAACGACAGAGCTTCGTAACTAGTACTTACTCTGAGCGTTCGAGAATTGGTTTACATAAATTAACCCCACCGAGGAACCGCGGATACTACCAAAAATGTATCAGGGTTGCTACAAAACTGTCCTAGTCTGCTAGGTGTGCTCACCCGCAAATAGACGCAAGGCCAGTCTGGCCAGTGCTTTTTGTCATACTTCGCTGCCGCTCAGGCTCCGCGGCGTTTGACGCAGCCAACTTGAAAGCCCAGCTTGGCGACTCACCACCCTGCTTGTTTGGTGTGAAGGCACGGACCGCGATCGTGGACAGGTAGCCATAAACGTCGGCCAACCCTTCGTTAGAAAGCACTCTTGAATGCATTAAGCATTGGGCTTTCGCCAAAGCTACCAACACTCATGCACCGAACTTGCCAACTGTGCAACGAGTCACTCGTCGACCCCGATTTGGCGGTGCGAAGTGCCGTGGAGCTCGTTCGAAAGGAGGTCGGACCACATCGCAGGGCAGCTGATCATAGAAAGAGTCTACTAGTATCCGGCTCATCCCCGCACCCCATGTAATTCCCTGTTGAAGTTGATTAGGCTCCCGAATCCCGATGCGGTCAGCCAGTACCCCTCGGAAAGTTCAAACCCCAGTGTCTGTTGTTCGCCTCTGTTCGCCTCTATCCGGTTCCCCGTCGCTGCTTCCAGTACTAGTACTCAGATGTGACTCGATAGTCAATAGTCAATAGTCAGTCGCCAGTGAGACGAACGTCTCTTTCACACACAAGCAGTAAGCCAGCGGGACGAGCTTATCCGAACTCGAGGGTGGATCCCACCCCGTAAGGTGTAATGCTAGATATAATGTCGCCCTCAGGAGTCGACTCGGATAGCGAGGGGAGCTCGTCGCTCTGCCTTGCAGCGCCGGGTCATATTACAAATCTTCGAGGCCCCTGTCCCCCTTTCTCGCATTTCTGGCAGCGCTGCGTCAATAGCATGTCACACGGCATACATACACTCACATGGCCCACTTCCCTTGATGGCATTGAACAGCGTTGCACCCTGTGCGCGGTAGAGGGAGTTTCAGCGATGTGTGTCCTACGGACTGCAAGACACCTTCTGGTCGCAATTCTGATGCAGGTTGCACCCAAGCCAGCCATGGCCTTGGAGCTTTGTAGACTTATCCTCGGGTCCTTAAGGCCTTCAGTCTACTGTCAGTCATAAATGGGATGCATAAAGGAATGGGACGACATGAATATTGCACTAGAGGGATGCATGTGAATTTGAGATCAAAGAACACTATCCGATAGTTTTGCAAAGGTTTAAAAAACTGGTGTACCACCTCGGCCACCAATCATCCACATCATCCCAACATGGAATGCTCCGAGTGCCACAGAAACCTGTGGGTGCTCAGAAAGTGTATCCACTATCGCAGCTGCTATCAATACAGCTAAGAGCACGGGCCTGTCGCTTATTGCATCCCAATAGGACGCAACTGACACTGCCTAGATTCACGCACCAACGTTCTGTCAAAATCATGCACAAACGTGAAGGATTTAGACTTTACCTTGGCAGCGAGTACACACGCTTTGGCGCTCCTCACCCATGCGTCTCTGGTCGTGCGTAACCCGAGCTTAGAGGCAGCATCCATCAAGAAATGATTAAGGGCTCCCGTCTTGTCGTCCTGGGGTGGCAGGGAGGGAGGCAAACGCAGACGAGGACTCTTTTCGCCCATCATAGCCAGTGTGGATGAGTTGGCGACATTGACTGGCTCGCCAGCATCTTCGCGATGGCGCGACGCGTTGACACTGGGTGCGGGTCCAAGGGCAAGCGAGGCACGTGGACTCACAGTACGACGAGATTCATCACCAGACGATCGCCGCATGGGAATGAGAGAGGCTGATGAAGGACTGGGCCTCGACGTGACAGGACTGAACTGAAGAACCCCTTAGGATGAGCTAGGAAAGGAATTGAAGTCCATATACGCACCCTACCCTCTCGCATTGCACTAACAATACGTTCACAGGACGGACGGACCGATGGATTCACGCTAAGGAGACCTTCCAATAAGATGAGGAAAGCCCGAGGCAAACGTCGACCTTCAAAGGCTGCCGTCAACGAGGGGGTGGACCGGAAACTATTATTCATTGTCAATCGCATGCATGGGAGAAAGCCATGCCACCCACCCAGTGTAAGCCAATATTTCCCGTTCTAGCCTGTCCATTTTATCTGCTTCGTCAGTGATAGTTGCTTCGCCTTCAGTAGCGTAACGATATGGTAGTCGAAAGAAAAGCATCTTGTGGAGGATCATTCCGAGAGACCACAGGTCAGACTTTGAATCGATTTCGTGAAGTAGACCAGTCTCAGGGGAAGGCAATGACTCGGGTGAAGCGTACTCGAGTCTTAAATATTATTGTCAAAGAGCGCCGCAGTGCGAAAAATGGGCCGATCACTCACGTTCCAGTGTTTCCAGAACGGGAACCGGAAGAGTGGAGCATATCACGAGAAGTACCAAAATCCGACAGCATGGCACGGGGACTAGTGGTTAACCAAAGGTTATCACACCACCAATGCTCGGTATGTCAGATACTTGCATGAGTTTGCCTTCGTCCCAGGTCAACAGTACATTTCCCGGCTTCAAGTCGAGGTGTAGAATCGACCTATCGTGCTATTTGCCAAGACGTTAACATCAAGGTCACGATTGGGAGTCGTCCACACAGACCAAAAAAGCAAGGCCTTCAACGACATCTGAAAATAGGCTCTTCACTTCCTCCGCACTTAAGAGATGAACAGCTTTCAAGGTTGGTCGCCCGGCTGCCCGATCATTCGCTCTTTCTTCCATTTCTCGACGAAGGCGCTCGCGTTCCTCTGGTGGAGCACGCTTCATTGCACGAAAGGCACGAATGCGTGCTGAAGGAGACTGGTCGTCGGGGGTGGATGATGGTGAGGTGGATGATTGCATATGAGGCAGCCTCGTCGGTCGTCCCAAACGGACGTCGATGAAGTCATCCAGACTGCCCGATATTCCGTTTCATGAGCCTTTTCACAGGATAAAATCCAAATGTCACGTACCTTCCACCTTCTGCCCATTGCATCAACACGCTAAGAATGCCTGTCAGGTCAATCCACGGAAGTTATTGTAGACTCAACTGGAGGGTTGGGACTTCGGGACCGAAGGCGGAGAATTGGCTTGTCTCCAGCCAAGCATGATGGTAAGTGATAATGTTTCTGTGGCGGAGTGTCTCCAGCAAGCGAATCTTTGGGTCATCGATTTCAACAGCCCGTTTTGCACTATGATTCACTCACTCACCTCGCGCAGAATACCTAGAAGATATGAATGCGACTCCCCCACGGCAATCTTCTTCACCGCAAAGTGTCCTGAATTAGTCAAAAGTCTGTGAGGACATTCATACACAAGCTTTGTTGTGCACACCCAGAGGATTTCCGTCCAAAACGTGCTGTAAATTAGGTGATTCAGCCGCATTCGGATGGTGTGGGGTGAATTTGGAGCAAACCTGGCAGAGGAAAACAGTTCCGTTTGCTCCCATTCCTAACCGATATTCTTCCTGAAAGAATGCTTTGAAGTAACCATCGGCCATAGCCTCGCGTGGAAAGGCGGATGGTCTGTTCCTGTTATTCAGTGGTGGGGGACTAGACGGCCTGGAGGTCTCATTTGAAATGGCAAGCAGTTGAAAGTAATTCGATGCACGGGAGTAGGGACGATGATTGCTGTGGATGTCATCTCCATCATGCGTGTTGTGTCCAAACCCCGGGGGAAGAGGTCGATGGCAGTAGGGACAAGGGGAGTTTGGCCGGTCCGGGACGTTTGCGGCATTGTGAATCGTCAAGGCATGGGAAGTTGGATTATACAAAACGACTTGATTCGAGGCATGGAAGATCGGCTGCCATTCAGGTTCCATTGGTATTAGAGCTACGAGTGCTTGATCGGATGGCGGAGGTGTGCTGTCTTCGGACATGGTGGGAACTGCTGCGAACGAACAAGCACAGAGAAAGCGGAAGGGCGTGGCTTTGTACACCTGGGCAATACCGGAATGTGACGTTCAATACTGCGTGTCAATCGACATGCACGCGACTGGTCACGTCAAGTAGCACTGGCAACCACTGCCGCGGTGACGTCTGGACTCTGGAGGAGTGACCACGGTGCTTCGCGCCAACCCAAGAGATCTGTCGTCTTTTGGCCCGGGGTCGTAATAGGAGCGCTATGGGCTTGACAACACTGTGGAGACTCGGTTGGATCTTGACGTTGTGCACAACGTCACGTCAATATTATTATAATATTTTGGTTACCTATAATAATCTGGAAAAGGCAACAAGCTAAAGGTGGTCATCGCCGTGCAGCCGACCAAAACGTTGTTCTTTCGATTCGCAGCCTCGACGCGTCTCTTTGGCTGCTTCTTACTCTTGTCTTTCGTTCCTTCCCGCTCTTTCCCCTCCCCCCTCCGTCTCACTATTTTTTTCTGCGATGGTGAACAAATTTGATATCATGCAGGTGTTCGAAAAGCGTCAGAACAACGGACAGAGTCAATCACAGTCTCAGAGTGTTTCGCAGACCGGTACCCAGTCGGGCCAAGTGTCGCAGACAGGCTCACAGACAGGCTCGCAGACGGGTTCGCAGACGCAATCTGGATCTGCAACTGCAATGCCCACAATTCCGCAAGACGCCCCTGCAGGTATTCTGACCGTCACCCAACCACCTCAACAGTCGACTTCATATTACAAAATTGCTCCCAACGAGTTCATCACCTTCGCATGGAATTTCAGCTACGTCTTAGCAACGCCGACTCATCTTACCGTGTCTGCCGTCTGCGAGAACGGTAATACCTATCCAGTCGGCCCAACCGACGGAATTATACCTGGCACTGCTGCAAGTGTCGTTTGGGACACTTATTCATACCAAACGTCCCACCCCCAACTTCCACTCGCGCAAGCCGAGTACACACTCAAGATATGGGGTGACCAAGGCCCTGATGCTCCGCGAGCTCCTGGTTATCTCACTCCAAATAGCGCTCTTCAATTTGCGCTGTACACGCCACAAGCATACACCCCAATCACAAGTGGTACGATATGCTCATCTCTAGTTACGCGTTGATAGTTTTGAGCACATCTCCAGGCTGGTCTTGCACGGGTTGCTCTGGCGCGCTCTCGCAGTATATCACTCAGCCCGCATTCTCGGCGGTGATGGCCACATTACTGGTCATATTTCTCTCGGGCTCGGTCCTTATGCGGCGTATATAGAGTTCCTATATCTTTTCGATGACTAGGAGCTCTCTTGGTGATTCTGTCATCGTTATATTGTTCGGTGGCTGGGACTTTGACTCACATGCTCATACATTTATCCTTTCTTGCTATAGATGGACCTAATGACACTTAAACTTCATCACCAGTAATCCACTCATCGCATTCCTTCAACTTACAGTGCTGGATAGTTGTTCACCCAGTGCCGTGTTACTTAGGGGCCATCATTGTCGCGTGTGTTCATGTGATTGCTGGACAAGTTATTTCTATCACATCCTCGAACTTTTTGATCGCTGATCTTGCACTGATCGACACTTGTACTATAACTGCGGGAGGCTGTGGGAAGTCGAGGCTATCCATATACGTCCCTTACTATACTCACGGAGCTACTGGTTGCGAAGCTAGTGGGACAAAAAGTCCTTTAGCCACGTCCATCGAGGTATTCATTGGGAAAATCAGTTTGAACTTGGACACAAGGTATTCTTACTTCCTTACGTAATCTGGCACAGCACTGACGGGTTCACGTTCAACTTCATTGATTCCACTCTCTCATAGACTGTCGCTTTTTCCCTTTGACGCAACCTTGTCGAGTCCTCTTTACTGGTCTGGTTGGGACTATCTTCTTGTGATCTCCACTTCCTCAACAAACGCAAACTAAGCTTATTTGCGATGAAATAAGCTGCTTGTGCCCAGACGCTACTGAAGGTCGGCCTGGCCCCATTTGCAAATATGCCTTGAAAATCTTGTTGATTGCGATACTCCGTTCGTACTGGCACGGCGTCGGTAACATGACTTTCAGCTGTCCCGAAGTTCTAGGACTTGATCCCTGATCCTTGGCTGCTGACCGTTCCTTCACGTCGAAAGCTTTACAGGCCTATGCTTTCCCCCTCAGGTTTCTTCCCCCTTTCCCGGATTCTCGCCTTTTCGTATTGGGCTCGGGTATAAGGGTCCCTTTGACCGCCCCCTTCCCTTGCTCTTTGGACGCTGGTGGTGTTGAAATAACTGATAGGGAAAGTCTATCACAGTCCAAGACCGGTGCCCACGGGTTGGACCGGGCTTCACAGATGGGCTCCTATGCCTCGCAAACGCCACAAGGATCTGCGGCTCCAGTGCCAATAATTCCTGACCTCACCCCCATAGAATTTCCAGCCTTTACCCAACCACCCGCGCTAGCTCCTGGCTTCCTCGCTCCAGATAGCAATCTTCAATTTGCGCTATACACACCTCTAGTACTTGTACAATCCTACCACAAGTGGTACAATATGCCTATCTTGAACTATGCGTTGATAAACTAAAGTCAATTTTCAGGTTGGTCTTGCAGGGATTGCTCGGGCGCGACTTCGCAGGGTATCATTCATCCCGCATTCACGGCGCTGATGACCATGTCAGTCGTTATGCACCTTTCAGGTTCCTTTGTTATGCGGCGTGTATAAAGAGGATTACTAGGAATCATGCATTCTAGATCTTGACGTTGCACTCCCTCAGTGCTTCTGTCATTAATTCATTATTGGTACGTATACTGTTCTTTGCAAGTGTCCATCCATCCTTTCTTTCTTCCCTTCCTTTCTTTCTACGGCCCAGCGGCCTCTCTCCACTGCTTGTCTTTCCTTCTACTACAGCTCTGGCTAGCTGTTTTCATCCTATACTTACCTGACGAGTTGTGCCCTGTATGACCAACGTTGACGTTTGCGGACACTGGCTTCGTTTCGTACCGTAGCAATGGGACGTGCGTTTGGTGCGGTATGTACTATGTATGTCGGACATGTAATAACGGTACTGTATAAAGAAGGTTCTTTAGAAATACGGCACGGTTCTGCTGCAAAGTTTTTCGACGACTGACTTCGAGCCGTATAAATCCGACGTCTCGACTCTCGACTCTTAAGTTGCTTCTATGAAGCATTAAAGCAAAAACAAGAAAATGAAATCACCGCACTATCGTCTCTTCACTTTTGGATCGTCTATTCAAGTTGCTCGCTTCGACACAGTATACGATACAAATGACCTGGGAGGGCTTCATCCGTTCTTGTCAAGCCAATGGAAGAAAAGTCCACTCTACTGTGCATCTACATTCTCATGTCAATAACATCCACTTGCGAAGGTCAGTTGGGAAGGCTATTTGATAAGGATCATCATCAGAATACCACGTACTCCAAGTGGAGCCTCCGGGAGTTCACGGTAATCCCTTCCGTGGCATGAGTACAGGGGAGTAGTTTTTCATCAAGCACTGCCCTTTGATCCCACCATTTATCAATCACGACCAGTCGAAGATGTCTTTGCAGTGTCGAGTATATTGCACTCACCCTGGACAACTCCTGGACAGCTGGCCGCCGGATGACAGTACCTCCCTTGACCAGGCTGATACTAGTAGAACGTCAGATGACACGACTCATTCAGGTAGGTTGGATACCGGCGCTACGTTACGCTGTTGCTATGAAGCTCAAATTAATTTATGGGTCGTTCTTCTCGCTCCGAGGAAAGGAAGGTTCTGAGTGGGTCCGAAGTGTTGGCTGGGATGACACCTGTTGCGCCCCAAATCTACAAGTTGCGGTGGACAGTGGATGATGCATCTTTCATCGACATAGTAGTATCTGAATATGACCTGCCAGTGGACACCGCCTGGTATATTAATATTCAAGATCACAGGGTAGCCTATCGACGAGGGGGAGTGGGAGAGCTCATCCCAGCCTGGGATTTACGCTTATCGTAGGGGAGTGCAACCCAGACCCATACCTACTAAACGGGATGCTAACGCGACAATGACACCTGGCTACGCAACAAGCTACGACTCCAACGCCAAATTTGTAGCGCGGATACGGTATGTACCTGCCCCATCAGGCAATTACTCATCGATGCATCCGTCTCCAAGGCTGCAGCCATCAATATTCAATCACGAAGGCGTACAAGTAAGTGAATGCCAGCAGCTGAGGAAGTACACCTTTAAACCACGCGAGCCTATGTGAAGCCCCGGAATGGACGATCAGTTTCCGGTGATCATATAAAGGCTTCTGGTGGTATATCCAGGCGGCCTTTGTATCAGGATGCCACTTGTTGCTCTCCCCCCACTCAATAACCCCCGCTCGCTCTGCGTGCACCTCTAGATCAAACCGATTGAGTTATATTTTGTGTCAGGCGAGTCTCCTCTTGCACTGCACCGAACGCTAATTTTGAGGGTATTCTCCCCTGTCAGGTACTACAATATTTAGCTTCGTCATTCACTATGGTCTTCGGCACTCTCACCGACAGTTCACGAAAAGGCGATGGAAAGGTAGACTCGCATCTAGTGAAAATGCAGAAAGTATTTCGGCTGGGGCTCTTTGCGACGAACCCTGCGACGAACCCTGTTCGACAAGCAGACAAAGACCCCGTACAAGTCCGGCCCACCAACTTGAACTTGAACACCCCAGCATGCGAAGGTGAGTGTGCAAGGATAACGCTGATCAATGTTTCTAATCGGTCTTTCAGTGTTGTCTGTGATAGACATTAGGAGGCATAGCGTTGATACCGTCACTTCCACCAACCTGTCATTTATCGACCCATGGGAAACACACACCCTCTCCTCCCGGGTGGAGCACTGGGCTACCCAAAATCCAGGGAACGCCCGTACCACCAGAGCCGTCACACGCCCACCAAGTCCCGTCAAAGTGAAACCAGAGCGACTTCCGGAACAACCCGCAATTACCCGTACAACCAGTCACAAACACTCCCTTCAATCTGCGCAGGCGCCTTCGAAGGCAAATTCTCGATTAATTACCGATTCCATTACCGCCGAACCCCACTCGATGTCAACATCCTCTCGTGAACCGGATCGTGTGGCGAAGCGCCAGTGTTCTCGATCGCGACTCCCTAAATCCTCGCTTCCGCCGGAAAGCGGGGGTGCGTCGGTAGTGTCCAAGCGTTCCAGGAGCTCTAATCGGAGAGCGGCGCCTGTAGAACCCCCTCCACTATTCCCCATAGACTCATTTCTTCCCCGCGCCAAGCCGCCCCCTCCACTCAAGCTACCCACCAAGCATCAACGCAGCCGCTCTCTAGCTTCCGTTGCATCGCCTCCATCTCCAACCTTACGCCCTCGCCCGCAAACACCGCACCAGTCAAGCAGGCTGTCGGAACCGGCTTCGTTTTTCCCGGTTCCAGATATGACATTACCCATCCCTCCACTTCCACCCTTGCCATACCCTACTCGCAAGAGCAGCTTGGCACGAACACCACATTTACAAAAATCAAATCCTCAGCTAGCTAGCAGTCAAGGTAGCATGCAGGCTCCTGACGTACCCGCCTTGACACGAACAGACACGGGGCTCACTGCCACTTCTGCGGGATCAGCGACCTCAGAAAGCGCTGTCACTCCGTCCCAGTTTGCACCTGCTTGGACCTGGGCCCCCCCTCCAAGTTGGGCCGGACCTCATTCGGAGGGAGACCAAGCCATGGGTGTTAAGTCAAAGGGCACGTCCAAGCTGATTCGCAAACACAGCGCCAAGGACAAGCCGAATGGTTGTAAATATTCCAACGCTCATCTCAACCTGTCCTCGACGTCGCTCTGGAGATCGAGATCACCTGACCCAGCTGAAGTTGCGGCGGAGCCTTCTGTCAGAAAGGCTGGACAGAAATCACCGGACGTCGTAGTCAAGATGAAGGGTATCCAAGGCAACGAGTGGCACGAGAGGGCTATGGCTGAAGTCATCCCGAAACTAAGGGCCCTGAAGACCTCCAGGTAGGGAGTATGTCGAATGGATTGTGATTTGTCGTTCTTCAGTTGTGATCAAGCTTTTGGTGCTTTGCACCGTTTCGTTCCTTATCATAGCCTTTTCGTTATCACTGCAATCATTGCATATCTGTACAACCTAGGGAACATATTACCTCATCATTCCTTGAACGCCTGTGTGAAATGATGGGCCACTTGGAGCAGCACCGAGTCGGTCACGAGATTTGAGGCAGTTCTCAATATTCGTGGTGCATAGGGAGTCATCAAAGCTGTAGATAAGATTTGAGCGAACCACGTCGCGATGAACCAGTCCATGTGTCAGTTTGGTGTGATGACTTGCACAGCACTAAGTGACATGCACCGCCCTGTTGTTTCCTAGGCCTCAGACCAACTTGATATCAATTCACAGGCCCGCGAATAGGGGGTAGAGAAGACAACAACAAAAGAGATGTGACGGTCTCCAATCGTTACGTATGTAAATGTGAGCAAACGTACGCGAGCAGAGGCCTGGCAGCTGCGCAGTAGGGAATCGGGAACTTGACGGTGGGGTAGCGCCACTGCAGGGGGGAACCGGGAAGTTTGGTGATCCTTGCTGTAGCGCGCAGTCGAAGCACATGCGCGGTGGAGGATATGATTTCTGGAAGAGGTGCAGTACTGCGGCTCCGTGCAGAGGTCGTACACCTTACACAATGGAGTAGCTGCATTGAATGGGGGAGCCGGCGTGGGGTCAAGTTCTTCATGGAACCGTCAAAAACCGATGAGATAATAAAATGAGTCTTTTGACATTTGGGCTGAGTGACTCTGATCAAGTCCGCGGTGCACCGAATACTCCGAGACGTAGTTTACATATTACGTAATCATCCCCATTGATCGACCTCGCCATCAGAAGCAACACAATGCGCAAATCATCGTTCTCCACCAAGAAACACTGACCAGCAAATGTTTTGTGTGCGCTTACCTTCTGGATGCACTTTCAATGTTCAAGATAACGACACTGAATGGTGTCCCTTGATGTCGTATTCATTCCATCCCCTCCTGTAGGTTCGTTCCACGGACCATGCCATCACGTTCGAATGCGGTCGAGTCAACTGCTTTGTCCATTGTATCAAACTTACGCGACCCAACGGAGAAATTAGAACATGATCTGGTGGTCGTTCAGCTGACGACTAAATGGGTTGTTCTTGATATGGTAAGCCTTGTATTATTCTACAGCAACCCAACTCCAATTCTCCGACTCGTCTCTGCAAATCACCTTTGCTCATGCTTCTGAGACTCCTGAAATTACATGCTCATATCGATGACTGAGTATTACACGCTCATGTTACCCGCGCTCTCAGGCGCTATACTTCTTTTCCCGCCCCCTGGGAGCGATTGATGCTGTGTCGCTAATGCGATGCTGGTGCTTGGACCTCAGGACGGCACCCCTCTCTGCCTCGTGATATCGTGCTGCGGGTCTGAGGGTTTTTCCCTTAATAGAATATTTGTACAGCTCCCCTTTCGGTCTCGCTTCGAAGTTTTCGACCTCGGTCGTTCGAGCCATGCTTACGCGTCACGACCGCCACTACGCAGTGGAGAGCACAGCTTTCAGAGGTCCTATGGTCTCTCCGAGTGCCTACGCTACCGCCACACCCCTCAACCGCTTGGCGTTCCGGAGAAAGGTTCTGCGTGCGCACGTAACGTAACGCACTGGAAAAAGCCTATCAAACCAAATTAATTCACGGATTCCATAATCCCTATACATGGTCTGCCAAAGCGTTCTCCAGGGCTATACTTGGTTATTTAAATGCTCGGACGACCTCATTTCCTCATTTTTCATCCTCTTTATCATTCTGTCCATCGCCTCACACCATGTCCTCTCACCAAGAGTAAGTGATTGTTATTCATCTCTGAGTGTCAGGCTGATTCCTTCTCCAGGCCGTACCCCGGTTCCGATCAAAGTCAAAGATACTATGCTGGTGGCGCGGGTCCTTCTGCTCCACGTCCCTCGTCGTGGCCGGGTCACTGGACACAACAGGGGCAGTCATGGCCATCAACTCAGACGACCTATGACCAAAGCAATTACGCTCAGCCTAGCCAATTCGATGACCCAGTCGGAAGCCAACTTCAGGTTCATGATGCAGAGGTATGCATCCCAGCTCTTTACACCCATGTGCCTCTCTTGACCTCCATTCTTTCAGGACATAGATTATACCCTTGGCTATAACGATTATACAGCACCCGCCACCTCATCAGGAAGAGACTTCACGCATATCTATGTGAGGCTCTCTTCCCTTTCCTTCTTTTATCCTTGACATTGTTACCTTGTCTTTAGGACGACACTCCTTCCAATCCATACGCTGAGCTTCCCTTCCATTATCACTCGCATCCTGATTACGGGCCGCTACCTCAACATCAAGCACTTGATAATTATTACGGGACGACCTACGCCACGCCCCAACAAAGCAGTGCACAACAGCCGGGCGGCAGCACCCAAGACTCTCTCGTTGGACTCCCGCTTCAGGGCAGTTTCACATTCCAGGGATCATCATCAATGCTTGCCGATTCCTACCCCTTCCCCCTATCAGCACAGCTGTCCTCAGTCCATAGACGATTTTCGTTGGGATCCGATGCTGGAAGTACGCGATCTAGCCCTGGTGGCTCCTCGTTGCGTAGCGTCAGCACCGGGACAATGAACCTGTTCAACGCAGAGGCTGGTCAACTCAGGCACTCATCCCCTGTGACGACGACGGACCCTGTGTCAGGCACTAGTCGGCCATTGCCGAGCTCACCTGAGAGAAAAAGGACATTGCCGGGTGACAGCGACTCTGTTCGTAGTCATTATTTAATTCATGACCCTCCATGCAGAGCTGACGGTAGACACAGATGGGGCGGAGAGTGGTTGCCCGCCATGATCAATCGTCCGTTGCCCCGGATTTGCACAGGCGGGCCCGCAGCGGTAGTAACACAGACATTCCTGGACGTGGTCCTCGAATTCCTCAGCAGCGGTACACAGCAAGTGGCAGTCAACCATTTACCCCAGATGATGGGAGGCAGGATCGTATTACATTCAATCTGGAGCATCCATTGGAAACTGGGCTGCCGATCACCGATATCTTAGATGGGACGGTCAACTTTCAACGCCTTCAAGACCGCAGAGGGGCTTTGGGTGGTGTTGGGGGCACGGGGAAGAAGACTTTCACTCTGCGTGTTCTGGTGAGCTTGGCGGATCCGTGCCATTGAGTTTTCTCCTTGGCTGACTGTTGGTGCTCTCAGTGGCCTGGATACGAACCGTTTAACAAGACACTCGCAACTAAAAATTGGACGAAAGAGCGTTCCCCAATCACTCGTGGTAAACTCGCTGAGTTCGTCGCAATGGCCGTCCGGGATTTGTTCCAGGTCGGTGATAATCAAGTAAATCTTGTGGCAACGCACTGATGCCCCTTGGCCATCGCTAGAAATACCGCGACGAGGCATATGACCGAGATTATGCTCCGTGGAATGTCGGTCCCAACGGAATCCAGCTCCAGGATATCGTTCTCGTCGCTGTTCACCACGTGTCAAAGGGTAGTTGGCAACCTGAATTGTGTTTGTTGCACCCCCGCCGTTGAGCTCGCATTCGTTTTTTTGCCCACCCACCGGCCCATATCACATTTTACTTCTCTCCAACGTGCATATCATTATTTATTCTGCATCATACTCGGATCTCATTTTTGCATTAAGCCGGTATACCGAGCACATATCCAATCACTTTCCTTTCCAGCATAACAGGTGGTAACCATCTCGACTGTTCAGAAGTACGTAACTCGTGCCACCCTCCACCAGCGCTCAACTGACGGTTTTGACAGCGCCTCCGGTCCCACCCGTATTCCAGAGGTCTTCATCCATTTTCTCTGTACACAATTCGATCGCATCCTTCTTTGTTCGCATTATATCCCATTTATTGCTAAGTTATAACGCACTTTCACGTCATAGCATCGCATTGCATTGGCCATAAAATACAATCTGTAGCAAACCGGTTTCATCTCTCTTGCTTCGTTTCTTGGTCTGGATATCCTGATCGCATTACACCTGCATCATTTGCAGGCGCTCCAGATTCGTACATACCTAACTTTAAGTATGCCTTTCTGTACATATGGTCGTTGTCCTATGTCTATAACTCTATGCTAAGCTTGCAATATATGTGATATGCACCGTTTTTGTCCCGCTTCTTCATTCAATGGCTGAAGTACTTTGTGATGGGGCGGAATGGCCCCCGCAGAATTCCAACACAAGGGGCTTCGCAAGTTGATGTGTCAAAGTTAAAAATGTTGAGCGTTTGCGAAGTGTGATCCTCGAGAACCGGTAGCGATATAGGGAGGATCTGACATCTGCAACGTGAGCGCCTTTTTCGCCTTCGTGTAGTTTGACAGAATTGATAAAGGGTATCAAGCGCTAGCCTCTGGGTCAACTTCCCACAAATTCGTGAGCAGTAGTTGAGGAATCTTCGTATCCAGTCCCTAGTCAACAGTCATGGGACAGAACTGACGATGTTGAGAATAGGGGGAGAGGACAACGATAAAGTTGTGACGGTCTCCAATTGGTACATATGAAAATGTGAGTAGATGTACGCGAGTAGAGGCCTGGCACCTATGGAGTAGAGAGTCGGGACCTTGACGGCGGGGCAGCAACACTACAAGGGCAAACCGAGAAGCCCGGTGCCCCTTGCTGTAGGCAACAGTCAAAGCTGCGCAGCGAGGGATAAAGATCACAAAACGCAGTAGACAGTTACACGATGCAGCAGCTGTATTGAACGCGCGAGCCGGTGTGGGGGCCACGTTCTCCATGGAACTATATCGATGGAAAACTATAACCGACGATGAGGCATGTTGGAGACATGGATCACTGAGGTAACAAGGTGAGGGGGAGAACACGAGTCTTATTGTGCTCTGGAGTGACTCCCGATCAAGTCCGCGGTGCACTGATTCGCGGAAACTCCGAGACGTGTGTACACATTACCTAATCATCCCCCATCGATCAACACCATCAGAAACAACACGATGCGCAAATCCATTCAGTGATCGTCACCTCCACCAAAAAAACATTGACTGGTAGGTGTTGTGCGGTTTTCATGAGCACCGAGCCTGTCTGGGTGCACTTTCCATGCTCCAGATAACGACACTGAATCGTGTTCATTGACGGCTCATTCAAGTCATTCCATCCCCTCCTCCAGGTTCGTTCCATGGACCGTGTCATCACGCTCGAAAGCGCTCGACGCGGTTGCCCCCTCACCCGTTGTACTAAACTTACCCGCGGAACAGACATATCAAGACATGATCTGTTGGTCGTCCAGCTGACAATCAAATGGCTCGTTCTTGAAATGGTAAGCCTTGTATTCTGGTGGTGAGCCTTGTATTTTGGCATGATAATTCTGCTACAGCAACCTAGCTCCAACTTTTCGACTCGTCTCTGCAAACCACCTCTACTTATTGTTTCTGAGGCTCCTGCGATTACATGCTCTTGTCGACAACCCTGAGTATTACACGCTCATGTTACTCGCTCTCAGACGCTATACTTCTTCCCCCACCCCCCTGGGAGCGATTGATGCTGTGTCGCTAATGCGATGCCGATGCTTGAACCTCTAGACGGCACGCCTCTCTGCCTCGTGCTATTGTCCTGCGGGTCTGAGGGTCTTCCCTCTAATAGAATGCTTGCGCGGCTCCCCTTTTGATTTCGCTTCGAAGTTTTGATCTCGGTCGTTCGCCACCCAGATTCCAGAACCAGGTTTACGCGACATGACCGCCACTTCGCGGTGGATACCACAGCTTTTCGAGGTCCTACGGTCTCTCCGAGTGCCTGCGCTACCATCACACCCCCCGACCACTTGGCACCCCGGAGAGAGGTTCTGCGTGAGGATGCACGTAACATGTCACACTGGAAAAGGTCTACCAAAACAAATTAACTCAGGCATTCCATAGGATTCCATAATTCCTCTGCCAAAGCATCGTTACTTAAGGCTCAGACAACCTCGCTTTTCAATTCTCATCATCATCATCCTCTTCATCATCCTTTTTATTGCCTCACACCATGTCCTCACACCAAGAGTAAGTGTTTGCTATGCAGCTCTGAGTGTCATGCTGATTCCTTCTCCAGACCATACCCTGATTCCAATCAAAGTCAAAGATACTATGCTGGTAGCGCAGGTCCCTCTGCGCCACGTCCCTCGTTGTGGCCCGGTTACTGGCCACAACAGGGGCAGTCATGGCCATCAACTCAGACGACCTATGACCAAAGCAATTACGCTCAGCCTAGCCAATTCGATGACCCAGTCGGAAGCCAACTTCAGGTTCATGATGCAGAGGTGTGCATCCCAGCTGTTTACACCCATGAGCCTCTCTTGACCTCCATTCTTTCAGGACACGCATTCGCATAATACCCTTAACTATAACGATTATACAACACCCGCCGCCTCATCAGGAAGGGACTTTACGCATATCTATGTAAGACTCTCTTCCCGTTCTTTCTTTCTATTCTTGACGCCCCTACCTTGTCTTTAGGGCAACGCTCCTTCCAATACATACGCCGATCTTTCCTTCCATTATGACCCGCATGCTCATTATGGGCCACAACCCCACCCTCAGACACTTGATAATTATCACGGGACGACATACGCCACGCCCCAACAAACCAGTGCACAGCAACCGGGCAGCAGCACCCAAGACTCTCTTCAGCACGGTTTTACATTCCAAGGATCATCAGTGCTTGCCGATCCCTACGCCTCCCCCTCATCGACACAGCTGTCCCCACTCCATAGACGATTTCAGTCGGGAGCCGATGCTGGAAGTACGCTATCCAGCCCTGGTGGCTTCTCGTTGCGTAGCGTCAACACCGGGACAATGAACCTGTTCAACGCAGAGGCTGGTCAACACAGCCACTCAACCCCTGTGATGACGGACCCCGTACCAGGCACTAGTCGGCTGTTGCCGAGCTCGCCTGAGAGAACGAGGACATTGCCAGAGGACAGTGACTTTAGATCTATTCGTGGTGATTATGGGCGGAGAGTGGCTGCTCGCCACGATCAAGCATTAGTCGTTTCGGATTTATACAGGCAGGGCCGCAGCGGTAGTAATACAGACATTCCTGGACGTGGTCCTCGAATTCCTCAGCAGCGATACACAAGCAGCAGCCAACCATTTACCACAGCTGGTGGGAGGCTGGGTCGTATTATATTCAATCTAGAGAACCCATCGGAAACTGGGATTCCGATCATCGATATCTTAAATGGGACGGACAGCTTTAGACGCCTTCAAGATCGCAGAGAGGCTTTGGGTGATTTGGGGGGCATAGGGAAGAAGACTTTCACGCTACGTGTTTTGGTGAGTTTGGCGGATCCGTGCCATTGAAGTTTCTCCTTGACTGACTGCTGGTGATCTCAGTGGCCTGGATACGAACCATTTTCCAAGACACTCGCAACTCAGAATTGGACGAAAGAGCGTTCCCCAATCACTCGTGGTAAATTCGCCGAGTTCGTCGCAATGGCCGTCCGGGATTTGTTCCAGGTTAGTGATAATCAAGTTACCCTTGTCACAGGCTACGTACTGATGCTTGGCCCTCACTAGAAATGTCGTAACGCGCCATACGACCAAGATCATGCTTCGTGGAACGTCGGTCCCAATGGACTCAACCTCCAGGACATTGTTCTGGTCGCAGTACACCACGTGTCAAAAGGCAGCTGGCAGCCGGAGTTGTGCTTGTTGCACGCTCGCCATTGAGCCCGTGCTGATTTGCCCGCCGACCCACCCATGCCACATTTCATTCCTCTAATTCTTGGACGTGTATATCACCATATATTCTGCATAGTCGGATTTCATCTCTCCTGCATTAAGCCGGTATACCCAGTGCATATATCATCACACTATTTCCCAGCATAAACAGGTGGTAACCTCTCGACTGTTAAGCAGTCTTCATTGATGCATTCATTTTCTCTGCACATATAGAACTCGATCACACACTTCTTTGTTCGGATTACATCCCATTTATCGTTCAGTTATAACACACTTTCACGTCATAGCATTGCATGGTATTGTTTACAGGATACACCCACAGTACTGGTCATGCCTTTTAAATTGCTTCTGGTTTTCATTGTACACACCACCTTTTAGTACATCTATGATCTATGTGATATGCACCCTACTTGAAAGTTGAAACCGTGACATTGAGGCGGGAAAGTTCTCGCGGAGTTCCAATATACAAGGGGGTTCGCGAAGCAAACTGATATGTCAAAATTAAAAAATGATTGGGGGTCTGACAACGTTTAACGTTTGCGAAGTGCAATCGGCATCGATATAGGGAGGTCTGCAACGTGAGCGCCATTTTTGCCTTCGTGTAGTTCAACAGAGTTGACTAGGGCACCAAAATACAAGTTCGTGAACAATGAATGTAGCTGCATATTCAGAGTCTTTTCGTTATCCAGTCAACAGTCAATAATCATGGAACAGGACTGATGATGTTGATCTTGCAGGTATACGAACGAGGTTTTGACGGTCCTTTCGGAACATGGGTCGAACAACAGACATCCAACATCCCCATATCGACTCGATCATGGGATCTACGTCACTGACGTTCACCCTCCCACCTTCCGTTCCAAGGTTTTCTGCAAGACTGGGTAAAATCGTCCTCACTCGCCCTACTCCTGACAGTGACACCGTCGTGATCGAGATGGAAACTCCCGATATCCTCGTCGGAACATCTCGAGGTGTCATTCCCCACTTCTCTCGAGATCACTGCAAATCTTCGGATGCTATAAAGTGGATAAACGTGCCTTTTGAATCGTTGTAAGTGCGGATTTTTCGACTCTTTGTTTGGATTTTTGCGATCGTTGTTGATGGAACGCGATTGTCGGTGTGGTTCGTGCTTTGATCTTGTAGCCTAGAACAGACACCCCCGGTACCAACTATGCAAACTGGCCCATACCCCTTGCACAGGTTCTTGGGTTTTGATACCCGTAGACATATCGCGTCTCTTTGTCTCCGCGATCCCCTCGATACTCGAGAGATGCCTCCGAATGGGAATGCACACGTATCTGCGAATTGTATCAGAGGAGTCAGGAAGGTTTGCTTCTTTCTCTCTCCACGACCGGAAATAACCAACCTGATGGTGGGCTTCTTGTTAGGTCACGAATTCTGACTGGCAGAATTATGTCCACAAGATGCAGCCCGATATCGTCTTTGCTCTCACCGACACACCCTTCACATTCCCTCCTCATTCTCAGAAGCGCGTCACGAAGAGCATCGAACGGAGTGCTGCGTGGGTTGCGGATCTATTGCGACCCATGCATTGTGATACCTCGTCATCCGAACTACAGTCGCCTCGAATATCGCATCATCCGCTTAATGTTTTCGTCCACATGGCGGGAGGAACCTCGTTGCCAGCCCGTGAGGCCTTCGCTTATAGCCTCAGGGAGAAACTTCACGGCCCCGAAGCAGAAGCCATCAGGCCGCTGCACTCCCTCGACGAGGGTATCGCAGGATACTCGTTCGACCTCGCCACTCTGCGCGGGATTAAACCTCACCCCAACACGTCGTATCACCAAAGCCTACCGGACCGTTTCCTGGAACGAGAAAGCCCGACCATGTTCCAGAATACAAAGCTGATCGCAGAAGCACCTACTCCAAGCCCAACGAGCGCTTCGAGCCCAATTTCTTCGAGTGGTTCGTCGCTGGCGGAGCCGTTAGTTCCGCCGGAGATCGCGTCTCTACTGCAGGCATCGCTTGTGGAGCTTCCAGAGGGAAAACCGCGTCTCGTGACAGGTTCACGCTCGCCTCACGAGATGCTCCGTCTCATTCGCGACGTGGGTGTCGATATTTTCGATTCTGGATGGGCAATGAGTGCTGCCAATGTCGGTGTAGCGCTTGACTTTGTTTTTCCGGTACCTCCGGCCGACCGTGACGCCCCGGAGACTAAGCGCCGAGATCTGGGACATAATCTCTATGATCGAGTCTACGCGCACCAGTTCAGCAGCCTTGCAGACGCTTTTGAAGGTGCCGCTGAACGTGCATCAGATACCGGCGCAGGATCATCGCAGCGCCGCATCTGCTCCTGCATCGCATGCTCACCGCGCTCACCGCCATCACATATCCTGCACAGCACCCTCGACCATCAGTCATATACCGATTCCGCGCACGGAGAAGTGGTTACAGAGTACGAGAGCCCGTATACCCGTGCATACATACACCACCTTTTGCACACGCACGAAATGTCTGCACACACGCTTCTGGCGGCGCATAACTTGGCGGTCCTTTCGGCGCTGTTGGCGGGCGTGAGGGAGGTCCTTGCGGATGAGGGAGGCGAAGAGGCTAGGGATCGATTTGCGCTTGAGGTGGAGAGGTTCGAGAACTCGTACGGCGAGTCCATGGAGGTGTTCTCCGCTGGGAAGAAGGCTTGGCAGGATGTTGATAGAGCGAGAGGGAAGGGGAGGTTGGCGAGGGAGAAGGAGAAACAGGTGGAGATCGAGCGGTGAAGCGGAATGTAAATAGGGAATACATAGGTTCACCTGGCGAAGGGAATATTAATGATGGTAGATTCTATGGCTACAATCGCAGAACTAAAGTCTGAGCGTTCGTGATGGTAGGGGAAAGCTAAAAAGGGAAGTTACTGAAGTTGACCAAATCGAGGAATCGCTCTCCTTTCCGCTACTACCTTATTTGCTGGTCATGGTGATGCCGCCACCGTGCCCATGGACACCAATCGCGTTTTCTTCTTGTTCTCGCACCATACGCTCACCGCTTCCAAGACATAAAGGACGGCTGGCTTTGTCCCATGGCCCCGCAGCGACTCAGACATCCCATCGCCAGTTTTCCTGCACAGTGCGTAGAGAAAAGCACAACGATCATTATGCGGCCCTAGCAGTTCCGAGGAACGCCACCAAAGCGCAGATCAAGGTGGTAGCTACCGCTATTTCATGCTCCCCGCTAACGTCCCCTCAAATTGTGTAGACAAGTTACTACCAGGTAAAGGGCTAGCGAATGAGAACGAGACACATGGTTCTGACAGAATATATAGCTGAGCAAGAAATATCATCCAGATGTAGCCAAGGACAAAGCTTCGCGAGCCAAGTTTCATGCCTTGTGCGAGGCGTATGCAGTCTTGGGCAACGAGCGGAAACGGTGCGTCGAGAAAGGGGTGCAGGGTTTGTCTTGTCCATCTCACTCGCTTTTCCCAGCCGTGAATACGACCGCACTTTTAGCTCTTCCTCGCATTCACTAGGCCTACATCCACAGGCAACTACCACACGACCATCTCAACAACCCGGGTTCAGGAACTTCTGGCCTAACCACCCCAGAAACCGCCCACACGACCCCACAGGCGGTCATGCCCACGCACCAAGACACAACCACCCCTATGAACACGCACGTGCAGGAAAATACATGTTTTATCGGCCTCCACCGGGAGCGCAAACGTCGCATACTTGGTCACACAAAGATCCATTTTCAAGCCCTTTTGTGCAGAGAGCTACTGGTCAAGCGTCTGCTCATCACCCATCCGGGACTGGGTCCGGTTCAGGCTCTGGTTCTAGTTCTGGTCCCAGTCCGGGATTCGCGTCAGGTCCGCGGTCAAATAGTGCTCCACAGAGTGGTAATGGCGATGCTAAACGCGGTGGGATGCCTAGAGAGGCCTCAAGCGAAGTAGGTAGACAAAGCTCAGAAACTACTGGGCGACCAACACAGGAAGAAGTAGCTGCAGAGAGTGGGGCATTGCGCGCGCTAGGGGCGTCTGGTCTTGTCGGTGTTATCATGCTTATTGCTGCAGTGATTGGGGGCAAGACATAATAGGTATTGTAGTATTGGTGTGTATGTGCAGCGGAACGTTGGAATTGGATACCTGGCGTCCAGTTAAAGTATACTTTCAGGTGTTGGCGGGCGATAACTTGAGATCTCCAAAGGGATTGGCTTGGACGTTTGGTGTTATTCCGCAAACTGAGCAGGTAGAGAAACATCGTGTTTAGTACCGGGCACACCTGGGGAGTTCTACCGCGATCCAGCTGTCCATAAACGGAAAACGAGACATGAAATTCAATGTGAAGCTACGACATCTCAGCTGATGTTTCCGTAGGAACAGGGCTAGGGGGATCCGGAATCAAAGGTGTAGGTTGTATCACCATGCTTCCTAACCGAGGCAACGATTTACGAGTCACGAACTCGTATGTTGTAGGCAATTTGGCAGCAGCAAGGCGCAGAGCTATCACAGAAGCGTGTTTAGTGGGCTTCGAGGCTCCCGGTTGATAGGATAAGGCTACCTTCTCGTGCAATCTCCTCACGTATGGGCACTCCACCGATCTCGAAGATGACCCTGCCAGTAGGAACACTAAAAACAGTTTGAGATTGATGCAGTGACACCCAAGCTACTAAAACGTACCGAGTTGCCCAAAATTCGAACGTACCCTTCCCCTTTCCCATGCGCGTCTCGTTACCCTGCACACATGGCATTCAGCTCGACACCGTTCGCACACGCAGAATTTGCACGCACCTTAATGCACACAGGAATATCGGGAAAGACCCTCATGTATACCTTTGCACCTTTGACGACCTTTATGGCGCGCTTGATGACCTCCTCGGCGGTCATGAGTTGTTTCGCGGTGAACCTAACGCCCTGGCCTTTAATCCGAATACCATACTCTCCGTATGCGAGTGTTGTCCCCCGTGTAGAACCGCCTGTGGGGATTGGAATGCGACCTTTCTGCCTTTTGGCGTATTTTACCTTGCGTGGGGCTATTTGGGTACGGAAACGCGCACCAAATGTACCGCTTGGAACGGTCACTGGTATAGGTGCATGTCTTAGCCGCGGTAGAGCGGAAAAGAGGGAGGACAAGGAGAGCATGAGGTCGGTGTAGATGTCGGAATGGATGGATAGAAAGTACGAAAACGGACATGACAGGTTGACCCCCAATCGGGGGGTCCCCGGTCACCTCTTTCCTTTGTAAGCTCCTCCGAGCAAGGTCGTTCCTTCACCAGCGACGGTCACCATCATGAGCGACAAGAAAAGAGCCTTCGAAGGAAACGGCGAGTTTTCTGTCGCCAAGAAGCCCAGAGGGTAAGACATAGTCCCCGTTCCTCTGTACGCTTGTCTCTGATCAATTTCGTGTATTTCTAGTGAAGCTGTGAGTGTATCTCTTTGTTTCCAAAGGTGAATTCACCTATCGCATTTCGTTCTAACATGTTTCTATAACCTCTTTGCTCTTTCTACAGACTCTGTCTAATGGATCTTCAACGCCCGTGGTAGGTATTTTTGCCACATAAACGCTCGTCGTGCGCCAAAACTCATAATTGGGGGTTTAGTTATCAGGAGATGCACTCATCGCTCAAAAGCGTGCTGAGATCGCTGCCAAGGTGGCAGCTATGAAGAGCAACCTTCCAGGTCTGCCACCGAAACCTGTCGCTGCAGCTCCTGTTGCAAAAAATGCGAGCCCTCCTCCTGCGGCTGGTGCTGCGACACCGAATATGGACGACCTCGCACGCAAAGTTGCCGAAGCGAAACGCCGTGTCGCGGAAGCTCAGAGCAAGCTCGCTATCAAAGATAACCCATACATGGTGAGTCCCTTTGATGTTCACGTACAGAGGACGGGGGTACCAATCTGGTTACAGTCGATGCCTCAGACAGGAAGAAAGAACAAGCAACCCGAACCCGCGCAACAAGGTGCAGGATTGAAGATGGCGGCTCATCCGTTGCTGCTGGACACCACCCCAGCTGCACCTCAGTCCAAGAAGGACAGGTACAAACCAATGCAGCCCAAGTTTGCCTCCATTAAGGTGCGTTCGTTCATCCAACTACGGACAGGCATTGACCTGCTGGATCAGGCAAATATTCGTAGTGCCCCCACCCCTCCACCCGCCCCAACACCAGTGCCCAATATCGAAGTCAAATCAAATCCATACGCATCAGGGCCCTCAGTTGTGAAAGAGAGTGGCTTCGAAGGCGTTCCCAGGGAACGTTCTGGCCGTTCTTTCCGGTTCAATGCTAAAGGCAAATACGTACAACTCGGAAACCAAATGCGTCAAGAAAACCAGCTGGAAGCTCTTAAGCAACGCATTGCGGAGAGTGCTCGTAAAGCAGGATTAGACTCGGAGTTTGAGACTCTTGAAAAGAACATCAAAGTGAGTCTATTGGCTTGTCTTTGAGCTATTTGTAATGAGTAAAACTTTTTAGCGTGAGCCGCCCCCGGAAACTGAGTGGTGGGATGCTGCATTGCTTCCTAACAAGACCTACGACGACCTCGCCCTTGGTTTCGGACAGCTCAACATTCGCACTTCGGACTCACCCGTCACATTGTATATCCAACATCCCATCCCTATTCCCGGTCCTGGTGATAAGAACAGAGCTGCTGTTAAACCGCTCAAGTTGACCGCAAAGGTTTGCCATAGGGACTTGTTGTTGCGAGCTTTCTGTTGATGACCACTCCAGGAGCAAAAGAAGATGAGGAAGCAGCGTCGGCAGGCTGAGCTCCAGGATAAGCGTGACCGTATCCGGATGGGCCTTATTCCTCCTGATCCACCCAAAGGTACGCGACATGGTTGTGAGACCACATCACTACACTTCTAACATCTGCTGCAGTTCGTCTGGCTAACTTGATGAAGGTTTTGACGTCGGATGCGGTCCAAGACCCGACACGCGTTGAAGCTCGCGTGCGCCGCGAAGTCGCAATGAGGAAGCACACGCACGAAAAGATGAATGCGGAGCGAAAGCTCACTGATGAACAGCGGCGAGAAAAGATCGAGAACAAGAAGCTCGACGAGGAGAAGAAGGGCATTTGTGGCGCAGTGTTCAAGTATGTGTATCGCTCGGTCTCATCATGCTCACAGCTAATATCCTTCGTGGATGTAGGGTTAAGAACCTTTCTGATCCTGCGCACCGATTCAAGGTTCGGAAGAACGCCGAACAGATGAATCTTACAGGGCTCTGCATATCCAATCCTAGTTTCTGCATGATCTACGTTGAAGGCGGGCATAAGTTCATACGGCAGTACAAGCGCCTGATGTTACACCGTATGGCTTGGACCGAGGCGGCCCGACCCCGTGGAGGAGAGGATGTCGAGATTCAGGAAGACGATGACGAAGAAGGTGACGGAGCTAGCAAGGGGAAAGCAAGGGCTGACGAGGGCGTCAAGACCCCGGGCGAGGAATCAGGTGCCTCCCTTGAAAAGAATGCGTGTTACTTGGTGTGGGAAGGTCAACTCCGGGAGCGTGCATTCAGTAGCTTCAAGCCACGGAGTTGCCCCACTGATGGGGCTGCAAAGGAGGCGCTTGGCCAGAAGTTGGGGGGGTATTGGGACATGACGAAGAATTGGAAACCGGAGGAAGAGGAATTGTTCTAGTTCCCATTCCTACGATAAACTACTTTCGTCCTTATACTTTCGATGTAAAGCAAGAGGTAATCTGGTCTATTGCAAACGCGTGGTGTAATGCATCTAATTAACCAATGCCTAAGAGTCGATGGAAAGTTGACAGAAATTCTCGGTCTCCGCCCGCATCCGAAAGTCGCTCTGCGTGTTTTGTGTGACCTGTTGATTATGTAATATTCTGGGAAACGGTGGTCTATCAATACTCCCTGCTCGATAGCAACCAGAAGTTCCGAATCGCATGCGCTGGAAGTTCGAAATGCCTTTTAACTTATAATATTAAGGTGTTTTTTATCAGCCCTACAACAAGTAACGTCCCAATCCCCGTCAACGCATCACTCGACAGGTTCCTCAACTCAACAATGCGTGTCGCGATTTCATTATATGCGGCGTCGCTGTTTACTCTCATCGCCAGCTTACCTCTAGGAGATGTCATCGTCCAGGACTTGGGATACCTGACACTGATCAGTCCGAGTGACAACCAGGAATGTAGTGGCAGAGGAACTGTATGTGACTGGGTAGCTGGCTCGAGGGGACCATGTTGCCCCGGGATGGTATGCACGCCCATAAGCATGCACGAAACGCCTTATTCTGTTTGTGCCTAACGTCACGCATACGGTCTGTTTGTGTCCTTTGGCGCGTTAGTTTATGGGCCGACTGATTAGCAGTGACGCATACTATAGGTTTGCCAGTGTGCACCATGGGCGCCATGCTGACCGTACCTCACGTCCCCGCGACTTTCGACGTCGGTATCAACTACCTTAGTACCTGTTCACGGAACCTCATCAGGTATCATATGTTGGGCATTTGGGTTCAATGGGTTTCGCACCAATGATGTACAAAAGCTGTGTGTACGAGTTTGTGACAACGTTTTGAACAAGCTTACTGGTCTGCCTACGGAAGACTAAGCACATTCTGAGCTCGGGTTGCGAGTGCCTGCACACCCACTGATAGTGCGCGGAAAATTGATTGCTAGTAGCACTCCCCGGTCAAAGTTACAGTTACCAGGTTAGAAGCTGCATGAAGTGATCATGGTGGAGGCTAAGTCGCTAGATTATGGTGGTTCGCCAAGTTACCCAAAAAGGATAATCACGATCAACAACAAGAATCGCCGAAAGCTTGGATATCGATATCTTGCACGACTTACCGCCATCATGTCGACCGACGCTCTGCAAGGATACCAAGTAGAACTTCTCGTTCAAGCTGAGGAAGTCGGCGCGCTCAAGTTCGGCGAGTTCACACTCAAATCAGGACGGTAGGCGGAGTCTCTTCATGTCTCACCATGCCACCCACTTCGCCTCGATGAAACTCATCTGCAAATATGTGTATTTCTCGACCAGGATCTCGCCCTACTTTTTCAACGCCGGTCTCATGAGCAGCGGAGAGATTCTGAACACGATCGCCAATGCGTACGCGGCGACTATCATCGCTGCGCTCGACGCGCCCACGAATCCGCTCCCCGCGTTCGACGTCATTTTCGGGCCGGCTTACAAGGGAATCTCGCTTGCCGCGTGTACAGCACTTGTTCTGAGCGCCAAGTATCAACGGTCGTACGGGTTTGCGTATGACAGGAAGGAAGCGAAAGATCATGGAGAGGGGGGGAAGCTTGTTGGGGTACCTGTGCAGGGGAAGAAGGTGCTCATTCTGGACGATGTCATGACAGCCGGGACGGCTGTGAGGCTTGCGATTGAGTCGATACAAGGAGCAGGAGGCAATGTCGTGGGCGTGGTGCAGCTGCTGGATCGAGAGGAAAGGGGGACCAATGGAAAGAGTACGGTGGAAGAGGTCGAGGCTGTCATTGGTGGCAAGGGACGCTTGCAGTCTGTGCTGAAGATGAGAACACTCATGACTTGGTTAGAGCAAAATGCGAAAGCAGAGATTCTGGACAAGATGAAGGCGTATTGGGATGAATATGGCTGGAAGGCATAAAGCTATTAGTATTTATGTTAAGTCCCACATCACTAACAACGCTAGAGTGAAATCGCAAACGCAATGTTCACTTTCTCTGCAAGAATGTAGTAACAGCGTCGCCAATATGTGGCATGCCCTACTATTCGTTACTAGCCAAGACGTCGCCCAGATCCCCACTGATATCCAGTTGTTGGAGCACCTGCGTTTTGCTCTGCACGTTGCCTGGGTGCGTACGCTTGATATCCAGCTCGGGTTGTCCCCCTATTCTCTCCTTCATGCTCGCCGAAGCAATCTCTCAACCACTTCGGTGCACGAGCAAAGCGCGCAAACATTCCTTGCTCCCGGCTACCCGCCCCAGTCCCGGCCCCCCAAACAAGCCACCACCATACATGGCCTACGATCAGGCCTGACATAGCCTGGGCTCCATGGCCGGCCAAGATGTCCATGGCAAGAAGGGCGTAGGGGAAGTACTTGACGGGTATGGTCACGATGCCCATGACACATGTTTGTGCGCCAGGTGCGGAGAGTGCGCACATCAGATATGTGACAGCATGTAGAAGAGGATGCGCATGGAAAGGGGAACCAAGGGGACGGTTGAGTGCCTTGGGGGTGAATGTCATGAGTTGACCCGTGTGTGAGAGGTTCGCTCGAGTGACTCACGATAATACCGATGGAGGCGAGGATAAGTTGCCAAGCGTAGTCTGACGAACGGAGCCGGTAGTGCTCGGATTCAAGGGCGTTAGAGTGTCGACTAGTGAAGTATCTTGTGAGAAGAGGGCTTTGGGAGGTATGTTCGTGGTGGGGGATACTCAACTATAACATTATGAGCTCGAATATATATCCGATTCCTTCGCCTATTCAATCGAGTTTAAAGGAGTTGCAGGGGCTGACATACACCTAACACTCACTTCCGAAGAACATGCTCGTATAAACTCTCCAGATCTACAATGAATCGTCAGGATCTCCGACGTCGCAACCGTCGCAACACTCGAAATATGAGGGGCTTACCTGCCATTTTCTGAAAACGAGGGAGCTATCGAAGTATATGGCGTATAAAGGTACGAGACGAAGAATGGAAGGTAAAGTGACGCCAAGCGACGAGGCTACTAGGAACCGCGTTACTGAGGGGATTTTCATGAATTCTGCTACAAGGTCGGCCATCGTGGTGCACACACAACACTTTCTGTGATACTTCTGGTTTCACTCGAGTTGGCACGAGGGAGTCGACGTGGAGGAACTGGCCGTGGTCTCGATGTTTATTTACATAATATCGTATTGAATTTGATTTATACTTATATTTAGCAAATGCTGTTAACCCCCACCACGAGTGCGGCGAGGTGGAGGTACAGCGCAAACAAAGAACAAGGAACAATATCGAGCATACAGTTCTCCAGAGATGGACGTGGTATCAGTCTGTGCACCCCCAACCTCTCCCTTCACGATCCAATCAGGAGGCGCGCCCTAGATGTGTGACACCGCATGTTCAGCAGAAATCAGCCATACTGAAGACGAGCAACTGCAGTGCTGCATGTCAGACCTGTAGGATTGCTGATTCAAGCGATGCATACGCGTTTCTAGGAGAATGTAGCCATTCCGTATGTCTACCCATTCCCAGCTGTACCATGAACGGAAAATATCCAGTCGGGTGCGGTAAGCGTGTATCTTCTTCTGATTTAAGTTACACTAACATCTTACATTAATCAGAGGAGCCTCCTGCTCCTCTGCGCGGAACACTTGGACCGGGCGTGGCCCGCCTCGATGAGGCTAACTTTGCTCGTGTTAATATGTAGGTATGCCCCTAGTTTTCTGCCGTGCTCTGTAAGCCGATCTTTTCCCGACAATCCGCAGACTACAGCTCCTCCGACGTCTGCGTCCCCCGGTTATCCGGGACCACCCGGCGCAGTCTGACGTGGGGCGTTGTTTGACAGCACCTTCAGAAGTAAACAAGGCGAACTACGCAGCTCAGCGAAACGTCCATACCACTTCAGAACCTTCTCGGAGATTTGGGTCACAACGGCGGTCTAGCACGATGGCAGATACGTCCTTCAAGGACGTTCAAGTTACAAAGGTCGAAGTCGGACGGGCCGAAAGCTTGGGCAAGTGCTTCCATATGACGTTCAGCGCAGAAGGAAACAATTAGCTATCTTGATCTTCAGCTACGTTCCGTGAACTGGGACCTCCAGACCTTTGCCATGTCGTCAGTGTCCGATCCAGACTACTCTGACAGACTACGCAAGTACTGTCGTGCCGGAGGTGGCGCGGAAAGTTGCGTCTAAGGATTACAACCCCTGCAAGAATACGCAGGTACATTTTGAGACCTCGAAGTTGGATATTTCTGCAGTGCCCGATCTGTTACCCCGCGTTCCGGGTTTACAGCACTAAGCAGGCATCGCCCCCTCTGCGCTAGTTTCCACCATTCAATATGCTTTTCTCCTCATCCAACTCCGGAAGTAAATATATTCAATGATATGTCACAAGTACGACGCCGATATGCTTCAAATAGGGTGGTATGTACCCAATATTCGTTTCAACCTGGATTGGATCCTTTGCAAACCTCACATCTTCAACGCAGCGACGCTGCTGATCGATTCCCCTCCATGGCTCTCTACCCGCAAACTATTGATATGGATGACTCCCTCAATTACCGAATGTTACGGAAGAGAACAATCCAAGGATGACGAGGAGGAGTGGGTGCCATGGCACAAGACGCCGGAGGTAGCACTTCTCAGAGGCTCGAGAACGTACACCGGACGGGTTCCAGCTGTCGTCGTCCCGACTGGCCGATCTGTGCTAGTGAAGAGCTTCTCTGCAGGGTTTTCGGAGCAGATTGTCATTTCGGAGGAGTGATGCCCCCCGCCCATCTCTCTGATTCACTATCTCTCTGAAGGCGCCCGTGCTCCCTACTTTCGTGAACTGTGGCGTCATCCAAGAGATTCTTGAAAAAGGGTCCTGCTGAGTATGACATGCTCGCATCGTTCCCCGAGCCCGCGGTGACTTCCCCACCTGAGGGAGAGGAACTCGTTCATCGTTATTACCGGACCCCCGAGGGTCTGATATATATTAATGAGACCTGGGTGAAAAGGATCGCAAACAAGGACGAATACAAGATCACTGCGCCACGCCCGGATAACTGGCCCAAATCCATAAAGATGACGCTTGGGAGGCTGAGACATATGGAAGATGAGCTCTGAAGTGAGGCGCGTAGGCTTGCTCAGACGCCGATATCGTTGTCCTTCGAGATACAAATGTGTTAGGTGCAGAGGCTGATTTATATGCGGTATCGATACGGTATAAGAACAAGATGTAATCTAAGATTCGGAATGCTACAGGAATTGCTCCAACTCTGTCTGGTATATATATAATATATTATGCATCGCAAAGGTCATGGAGAGGAGATGAGGTTAAGAAACCAGGCATGCGGGAAAATAGCGGCCGAGGCACAGATAGCAACGGTCAAGAAGCAAGAGGGCTGGGGTGCACCAGCGCCAATCGTATAAACACTTTGGCTGCTAGAGGTCAGTAGGGTGAGCATATGGGTTCTTGGATTTGACGCCAACTTTGGCACTGCAACCAGCGTAGGATGAAGACTTGTACTTGAGGTCAGACAATGCGGTTTAATGACGATCACTCAGGTGATGGTGATCTCTTGGGAACCTTCCTCCTCTTGTGGTGGCGGAGGAAGCTGGATCTTGATGGTAAGCACACCGTCTCGCATCTCAGCCGTAACGTCGTTGGGCTGAAATAGATCGTTTCTGATAATTGCTATCGTTGAAGTAAAGGACAGACTCACCCTCGTTTCGTTCGGCACGACGAAGGTGCGGGAAAACAGGCCGAACTTTCGCTCTCTCAAAGCGTAGACATCCTCGGTGAATTCAGGTTTGTTTCTACCAGTCACAACGACCTGCTTCACGCGGTTGAAGGCAGAGGTTGAGAGGACGAGGCTGATGTCGCTTCTGTTCATCCCGGGCAGTTCAAGCATTGCAGTCAAGACACAGGCTTCGGTGCTGTAGTGTATATCCGTCCGAGGCATGAATTTGGGACCGTCCGGTAGCCTACTTGCGGCATTAGCCGGACTGATCAACGAAGTCCTGCCACATGATAATGAGTGTATCTCTTCTTAGCTGCGAAAAAAAACTCACGTCGCTGAGACAGTACCGGAATAACCGGCGGGTATTCTTGCAGGTGTTGTCGTGGGCGCAGGCATGGACGTGCTTGATGATGCTTGTCTTGGATATCTCACACTCTGGGTTTCTTCAGGCTCTCTTCTAGATCTAACGACCCCTAGTCCCGCAGCACTCTGGGGACGTCGATATGGATGCGCCATCATGCGAGTATCTGTATGGGTGGGTGATGCGCGTGTCCGGACAGGCCCTGGCGCGCCATGATGTGAACCTCCTGCAGAGGGAGGCCCCGAAGGTGGGCTAGCGCTTGTTCCAGCATGCATATGACGCGTCGTATCAACATGAATAAGCGGTCTCATGTGCTCAGGATGGATCGATCCTGGCACGGACATATGGTGCAAACGCAGCTCATCACCCTCAGCATGATGGCCAGGTATGGGATTCTGGCTGGGCACAATAGGAACCTGTTCTTGAAGCTGGATTGTTGCTGGTGATGATGTGGCGCGTACACCCCCCTGTCCTTGCTGCTGCTGATGCTGTAGTGGATGCTGGAGAACTTGCTGCTCAAGATGTTGCTGTTGTTGTGGGTCACCACTGTCTTCCCAACGATAGGACGTCTGAGGCGTTGTAGGCATTGATGAGTACCCAGGAATGTATGGGTATTGGTACGACATGAAAAAAAGGGGGATTTGTGGGTGCAGACCCCTTCTCGCCCCTTTATAGCCCGCCGTAGCCCTGAGTCAAAATGAAGACGGATCCGAATTTGGGGCGGGCCACGAGGCGTAATTGTCGGCAGGACCCCGGAACGTGCCCGCCCTCGCCACACTTTAAATTCCGTTATAATAAACTCTCAGGTGGCAAACCAAATGTAGCATTTAAATCGCCCCCATGCCCTTCTAACAGACCATAGCTTTCCATAAAATATTATCCGTCTGTTTTGCTCAGAAAATATCCACGAGGTTGGATGTTTTACAGCATCTGCTTTCAGAGCACAGCCATCGTCGGGAAGCTTCCGGGGTCCGTCACTGGTGCGTGGCGAGAAGTGAACGTTCGATGATCTCCATCACAGTGCCATTGTTCGATTCATAGGGACAACAGCCTCAGGATAGCAATTCAATTGAGAACAATGGAGAAGTAAATCTCGCGTACAGGAAATCCGAGGAATTAATTGTGTCCAGTATGTTAGTCGAAAAACCCACCAAAAAAGGAGTTATCCAACCACAGCTTTCATAGCATGCCACATGTGATGATCATCTTCTCAGATCCTGTCTGTTTTCTTCCTCATGTTCACCAGAGTCAGGGTTTTCCGTTGTGGATGCGAGACCCTGGCTGCTGGCCCGGGAGCGAGGAACGAGCGTCCCCGTCTCTGCGATCCTCGCACCCCTTTCTGCACTCTCCCTCCGGCTGTTGCTCCGACCGTTCATCAGCGTCCCTCCACGAGGAATTGATCCGCGCGGACTCAAATGTTCCACAGGAGACGTATCTCGACGTGGAAGGTAAGATATCACAGGAGAGCCATACGACGAGGATAACGATGGTGGTGGAACAGACGGATATGTCAGCGTGTGCGCATTCGACACCGGATACGGTGCCGGTGGATTAGAATGCAACGAAGCTGATGACGGTGGTGTTGTGAGCTGAGTACCGTTGCTCAATAAACTCGCAGGATGAGTTGACATGACTGGTGAAAATGGGAACGGCGACTCGGTGGATGAGGGCGAATGTGATAACGGTGTATTAGTTCCTGAAACATTGTTGAGTACCCGGTGTATCGATGATGACGGTCGTGGGATTGGTACGCCATGTGACGGAATTGGCATACTGTGCGTTGGTCGTGGCGCCAACGAATGTACCACTGAGGTGCTTGGCGAGGACAGATTAGATGTCGACCGTCGATGCGTGGGTTGCGAGTACGGATCCGGTGACGAAAGTCCAACCAGATTGTCTACAGACAATCCAAGCTTCACAGAGGTAGATTCATCAGCAGAGCACTCACTACTTCATACCGTCCGACTTACTCGTCGTCTGTGTTCCAAGAGCTCTTCACGGTAGATGTCATTCAGCCGCGAGATACGCACATAGTCTCGCTCAGTGTCAACCAGACGATTGCGCAGCTGCTCATTTTCACGCCGCATGGCTTCCAGCATGACCTCAGCGCTAGGGGCCGTCGGATCGTACCTGCTCAGGGATACAGTGCGGGCGTCTGGAGAAGCCGATACTGATCCATTAGCATTTGACATTTGCTGCTGCTGGGCCCTTAGCACTGAAAGCTCCCTGTTTAGCCTGTTCACGTGAGACTCAGACTCGGCCTCCAGCGCATTTTCGAGCTGAATCTTCTCCTCGCGGAGCTGGGGCAACCTGTCACACCTGAACCGAGGTACAAGAATTGAGCTGGCAACGTACCTGCTCCAATTTTCGGGATAGCACGTTGATTATTCGCTCTTCCTCAGCTTCATACGCATTGATCAAGTTCTCCTCCCGCTTGAGATTATTTGTGGGACTGGCTGTAGCGAATCGACGAATAGGAGAATCAGACATGTTTGCAGATCGTATGATGAATTCGCCTCGACAACAGTGTGGCTTCAGTACAGAAACGTTGGGTTTCTAGGGAACATAGGCCAAGGAAATATATGAAGAGGCTTGGGTATGGTGGCGACAGACGGTCGAACTGAAAGGAGGTGTTGCCAAGCTTACATTCCGCTCTCCGCCACTGGCAAGCCGGATCCCGCCAATTTCACAGGTGTTAGGTAATTGGTGCCTGTGTACGCGGGGATAAAATAATGACAATTTCTAATCGAAAGAGACAATCCCTATCAAAAATCGTATCCTTCCACTCTGAACGTCTTTCCATACTGCAAATAACTATCCATGATCTTCAAAATAGGCTCGGGAAGTCCCATACTAATCAACGTGAACGAAATTTTGGCGTGGCCATGGATCTGGCCCAGTTTGAAGAAGCACCGGGCAACAAGTGTAGGGTACTGGGAACGACGCTCAGGTGGTCCATGCGTGAACAATATAATACACTCACCGTCATCTCCGTATAATCAGCATATTGGTACGCAGCCACTCGGATAGCAGCCTGAATAGTCCGGGTGATGTCGCCCTCCTCGGCGTACATCTCGAGGAGCTTCGCCCAAGGCTTCTGAGAGTATCGTGTAGTTTCAAGGCAGCGTTGGTAGGCTTCTTTGGCCTCCTCTTTGTGGTGAAGACGAAGACCCAAATCCCCGAGGATCTCCCATTCCATACCCGTTTTCCGATAAGCGACGTGTTGGGTCTTGAAATGTGCGACTTCGGCCCTGAATATGGTCCAGACTCTCAAGTCCTGCAGAGCGCTGTGTCAGAGATTACTCAAGCCGAGAACCAACGTCACAATCACCTCGTAAAGAACCATGAACAAATTATCGAGCCAGCGTTCACATAAACGCTTGTTCGTGAAGGAAAACGTGTCTTGACTGCTCCTCGGCGAAACGTCCGATTCCTCGCTCGCAACTGCCGACATTGGCTTCTCGATAGTGGGGCTCGCGATTCCGTTTCTTCCTGCTTCCTTCCCATTACCGTTCACAACCGCTGCCAGCTCCCGTTCGGTCTGCGATTCCGAAGACACACGAATGATAGGAATGCTACTAGAGACGCCCAACCCCTGAACGTCGCTCTTGCTATCGACAGATGCACTGGACTCCTGCGGGCTATGCACGCCTCTGATAGACGCATCATCATCCGCAGCGGACGATGGGTTAGGCGCCGCAGAGCGGCGCACGACGGTGCCGTCCTCATGTATGACCGCATTCCCAACGTCCGCGCTTGACCCGGGCTCAGTTGGCTCACGTCGATTGAGCATTGCGTTTTGAATGTCAACGTGGGATTTTTGCATGCGGTATTCTTCTTCCATGACAAAGACGGAGCTCCGGGTCTTAAGAAGCTCGTCCCAGCCGATCTCAGAAACAAGACGAGTGAGCAGAGTGTAGGCCCTGGCCCATGTCCCTCGGAGGCCCGGTGCGGGTAGGCGAAGCAGGGCAGGATCAGCCTTTGAAGAATGTAGTTTAGCAAATGCATGCCGAGGACAGATGCCCGTTTACCTCGTCATCTTCGGTCTTCTGTTTTTCGGGCAAGATGTCCCCGATTTGCCGTTGGAAGGGAAGGTGCACGCGGGAGGTTGGGATAGTGCGGTGCGCATCCCTTCCATTGAAAGTAAACATCGGACAGGAGTTCAGCGTGAGGAGAGCCTGAAACGACTACTCAGTAAAATCCTCATCAGCAAGACACTTTGCTCACAGAGTCGTAATCCTTCGTTTCGATGTACAACTCGGTCAGCTTCTCCCATGTAACAAACTCGCTGGGGGCGCAGTTGACCGCCTCCTTGGCAAGTTTGACGGCCCAATCGGCTCTGCCTTTCGAGCGGAGGAAGTCACTCTGGACATGAAAAAGGGTGTACGACTGAGGTGTGTGCTTCATGGCTGCAGACATGATCTGGACAGCTTTAACCTCTTCATCTATGGCGCGAATGGACGTGGCTTCAGTCATAATGGGAGGAAAATCGCATCAGGCGTACTCATCCCAATGTAACTTTTGGCCAATAGCGAGGCCACTTCCGGTTCACGAGCTGAGAGTTTTTCAAACAGGTTGGCAGCTTGTTGGTATCTCCCGCTGAGACCAAAGTACTTCATGATGCCAGCCGTCAGATGGTTCGAGACGACCGTGGCGACCTGAATTTCGGGGTCAGAGCCTACTTGCCAACCTGCAGGCGCGTTATTCGATGCAAGCTCTTCTGCAAGCTCACTCGTGCGTACCTTTCGTAAATAACGCCTCAGCAGCCAGGAGGAACCGCAATTCGCCTTCTGTCGTGGTGATAGGATCGAGCTTACGATACGCGTCAAGCCAGTAGGTGGCATCATCTGAGTAGAGAATGGCGCGCAAGAGTGCAGAAACGTAGGTCTCTTGCCAAAGTTCAGCAGTGGCTTCATGCCTGAGTTTGTGAATGAGCCAAACGTGATGACAAGTAGTAAACAGGACAAACCGCTCGCCACGCAAATCCACGACATAGGCATGTACACCGCCCGGGATTTTCACATCGACACGTACATCGACGCGGGAGAACGCGTTGAAACAGCTGTGAGAACGCTTGGTTCGTAGATCAGGTAACCAAGATCGTGTGAAGCCTACCAGTAACATCCATTCCTGACTTTCCACGGTGTACCCTTCGAGAACCATGCGGAATTATCTTCGATAGAGTAGGTTAGAGAGTTGATATAAGCAGCCAATGACGCGGATGAGGATGCATCTACACCCGACACGAAGTGGAATGAGCCCAGCTATACAATGCCCGAAAGAAACCAATCAATTTTGGAGCACTTGAGGGTTAAAATACCGAGACTTACATCGCGTTGCCCTGTCCTCCCAGTGCTTTTGACGACATGGCAAAGGTCTGGAGGTCCTAGTTCACGGAACGTAGCTGAAAACCAAATCGCTAATTGTTTCCTTCTGCAGTGAACGTCATATGGATGTACTTGCCCAAACTTTCGGTCCTGCCCGTCAATGCTTCGCCGACTTCGACCTGTAATTTGACATTGAGCCCTGGACCCTTTGGGCAGGATGAAAGTACGCATTGCTCACTTCATACAATTCTGGAACGTCCTTGAAGGACGCATCTGCCATTGTGGTAGACCGCTGTGCGGATTTGACGTTGTACCCAGATCTCCGAGAAGGTTCTGAAGTGGTATGGACGTTTCGCTGAGCTGCGTAGTTCGCTTTGTTTACTTCTGAAGGCGTTGCCAAACAACGCCCCACGTGAGACCTACCTTTGTTGTCCCTGACCGGTTAAATTAAACATCGAGCGAATTTTGCAAATTACGGCAACTCGGATGCGCATGGTCCATCAACGTCCAAGACGCCGCTCAGCCATCTGCTCTGCACCCTGTTCAATGTTCTTGGCGCGGGATATCAGTCCCGAGCATGGACGCACTCCGCGTTGGCGCGAAGAATCTAAGGACGTACTTTCGACGAAAATTCTTGCCAAGTAGGAACGTCTTATTGGACATCAGTAACGTGTTCTCTTTTCTAATTCTCTTTTCTAATTCTCTTTTCTAATGTATCGCAGTTCACCTGACTCGTAGGCCTTCAAGTTGTTTCATCAAGTTCCAGTTCCTGCAAAGCCAAACTCAGGATATGACTTTCACCGATATATACCTGCCCTTCAGATTCGCTCGTCTAACTGCTGTCCAGCCCGCAGGAAGTACCGTCCGTCGTTAAAGAGGTGCGCGTTTTCCAGGGTGATACATCCTACAAGTTGGACATGGTTGCATGGGCTCCAATCCTGCCCACATGCTGCTGATCCGGACGTCAATGATCACTTGCTGAGCCATTAAAGTCCGAAATAAAAGACCGTCGTTTATCTGCTTGGGAAGTACACAAGGGGGCCTCCCCGGAGGGACTGACCATCAGTATGTGGGTGGACGAGCGGGCGAGTTCAGTCGACGGAGAGCAAAATACTGGCCCAGACAGGCAGTTTGCGGGTACATTGGGAGCCATGGAAGGAATCGATCACCTCACAACTTCAGTACTAGTGTGGCCTCGCAACTCACCTCACCTTTAATTTGCCGAGGTATCCTTCCGCGCACTAAATGCTGCTCACCGACAGATCTCTTCGCCTCATTCGATCAATACGTCCAGCTTCAAAGTGTATAATACTCGTGTCCGTTAACAGCAAATGATCATACTACAGTTTCTATCTCTGCCTTATTACAAGTACAATTTATATACGGCGAGACGGAAAGTAGTCTAAACAAAAGAAAAATTGCTATCATCATCATCATCATCAACTACCTTGTTGGATAAGGGCTGGTATGGACATTGCCCATCCGAGTGTCCCTACGGATTCTCAGTGACAAAATGCAATGCATAACAATGAAGCAAGTCCCACCATCTGCGACACCCAGTTTAGCACACCTATGTTGGAGCCTTGGGGCGTTAACTCCGAGGGCGATGGGGGTAGCGCTATCAGGGAGGAGTGAGTTGGTTCAGGGGATGATGCTGGTGCGGGAGGTGGTACTGGCGAGGGCGGCGCTACTGGCGAGGGCGGGGCTGCCGGTTGAGGGCCTGGTGTCAACTTGGGGGCTGGTGCTGGCTGCGACGGCGGTGCTGGTGCCGACTTGGGGTCTGGTGCCGGCTGCGAGGGTGGAGCTGGCTGCGAGGGCGGTACTGACCGGGGGGCTGGTGCTGGCCTGGCGCCAACTACTAAGAAGACACAGGGAACGAACCTCAACGACACAAAACAGAAAAACCCAAAGGGCGAACTCGCCAGGTACCAAAACGTCATTGTACACAAACACGAGGGCGTAACACCATCCGAGCAACCATGGGATGTGGAAGAGCAGCATCCAATCCCATGCTGTCCCTAAATGACGGTGAAAACTTGGTTAGGAGTGAACAGGGAGATGGCATGGGATACGTACAGGGGAGGACAATACGGAGAGGGGCATCGGCTCCACCCACCACATAAAATGAAGATGACGCGGGCGATTGCGAAGACATAAGATCCAAGTAGGGCTCCTGCCAAGACAGGTATGACACCAAAAAAGAACGCCGTGATTTCACAACCAACAACTTGGTCCATATCAGGAGGCACCTCCAGTGGGCACGCAGAATAAGTAAGGAGGGGAGTAAGGACAACGACAAAAAACAGAGAGAGATAGAGGAAAACAATACGAGGAAATAACCTAATATTGTTCAAGTTGCAGCCCGGAGCGGCCGGTACAGCTGGTTGAGGCATCGTGATGGTTCGAAAAGAAGGGGGCCAGGCTGGGGTTATAACTCCAGATTATAGGGGTTTTATTTCACCAGTCTGGCCACACAGCCTCGGAGTCAAACTCGGGTTGCCGAGCACGTCCTCCTACCCAACCGGTAGCCTGTTCAGCTCTTCGCCCTGCTGCTGCGACGCCATCCAACGCGTCGAGCGGAGAGCAAACACTATCATGACGAGCTCACGCGCACGCTCGGTCGTGAGCCGTCCCGCTACTAGGTGGCAGCGTGTGTCATTTCGGCTCGTTCCTCCTATCGTCTCAGTACGCCTTTGCTTTCTTGCAGAGCTCTGCAGGGGACGTGCTAGAAACTTGAAGAGGTACCAACCGCCAAGACGTGTGCTTCCTCGACTTTACGTGCTGGGTAGCAGCAGACCGGCGAGTGTTCTCCTGGCCTGCCATTGTACTCCGGGTCTCTGGTGAGCCTTTGCGTCAGTTCGCCTCCCAGACGATTCGGAACTTAACGTCCACAACTCACCACGGAAGGATGTACACCACTGACTAGTCCCGCGGAGTCAGCATTGGGTGTCAAACATTATAATAGGTTTCGAACAAATGACAGCGCACAGAGGAATACGACAACAACGATGAGCAGAGTTGGGTGTAATCGACAAAGGCAAGCAAAGGTAAATAGCTAGACGCCAGGGAGACCCATGTATGAACATGCAGCGCCAATACAACGCAGAATTTCTGCAGAGGACCGGAAAGAACAAAGATATGGAAATATGAGGAAAGTTGTATACCACTGACTAAACTTGGGAGATAAGTACCTATAGTATGCGTATGCGTACTTTGAGACAACAAAACAACAGAGTGTGAACGAGTGGGATTTTAGCCGCCTAATACAAGGCGGAAAATAATTAGAGCAGGTAACGAGGGACGAGGGGGCCACGAGGAGGTCACGAAAAGTTCGAGGGCGATAAACGGTACATACACGAAATTCGGAGCGGTTTCATTTAAGTCGACTCGCCTGCCATTCTAGAAGTTCTAGCTCCTCTCCCAAACAGCGAACACCATACGGGCTCACTTCTTCCCCAGCGTCAAGCTCCTCATTGACTCCTCTAAGATGTCGGTTAGAGCCTCCTTGCACTTGCAACTCTCCGCTTTCACAAACGAGGAACCAGACACTGAGGACGAAGTCGAAGACGACGACGTGACGAACGCAGGCACGGGCGAATGCACACGGGCAGGTGTAGGCTCCACATCGACAACTTTGACGACCGCACGACCCTCGAGCACCTTGCGTACCTTCTCTGCATCCCACTGTTTACTCGAGGAAGCGATGTTGGAAGAGGAGGGAGAACCAGAGAAAGCCTCCCAGAACGTGCTGCCAAGTTTGCCTAGCAGTGTCTGGCTCGCGAGCGCGACGATAGCCACTTGTTCTCTGGATGGGCTGGCCTGCGATGGCACCTGCGACGCGCCAGCAAAAGCCGTGGGCTTGGGCGACGTCCCACCCACTCTCGGTGCGGAGGTGAAGTAGTGCGGTTTGAGGTTGCCCGCCAACCCGGTGGGGGAAGAATAAGGGGAATAGGGTGGCGTGTGCATCTGTCCCTGTGTTTGTTGGGGATGCGGTTGATGCTGGAACGCTTGTTGCTGTGCCGCCATCTTTCCCCATAGCTGCATCCTGTATGCATCAAGACTCTTAAATGTGAACGGGTTCGTATCGGTAAAGGAATCGAATGCGCCAGTGCTTGCACTGAGGTTGTTGAGCGCGGGATTGAGGTTCGTGGAGCCTTTCTTTTCGATGAGGCCGCGATATGAGGACGGGTTGAGTGCAGGGTTGAGGTTCTCTTGCAATACCCGTGGGCGGATGGTTTCCTCGTAGAAAATCGAGGGCTTGAGAATAGGGCTGCCACTCAAAAGGGGTGAAGAAGAAGCGGAAGCCTTGGACGCGAGTACTGCAATGGGGGGGATAAAAGTGGTGTGAACAGGAGTGACACCCATACCGCCCAAACCACCCCAGAAGGCACGGCTGCCGAGCCTGGGGGACGTGGGGAGATCTTTCTGGGTGTTGGGAGTGACGACAGAACTTGAGCTGCTGGCCAGTGCGGAAGTAGACGTGGTGGCAGGGGGCGGTGAGGGTGGTGAAAGAGGAAGCTCAGCGGGGGGTGGAAGGTCGGGGAGACCACGGCCCTCCAGGAGACATTTCTTGAGCGCGGTGATCTCTTGTCGAAGTGCTGTGTTCTCGGACTGGGAGGAACCAAGTTCGGAGCGGATGGCGTCAATGAGGCGATCGCGTTCGGCAATGTCTCCTTCGAGAGTGGTGATGTACTCTATCAAGAGAAGTCGTTAAATCATCACACGTGTTTCGACGACGAAGGGCGAAAACAGCCAGGTAAAATACTGAATTAGGAAGAAGACAATAAGAAGACAAGACGCTCACCTTTTCGCCTTACCCGGAAGTTCCGGGCACTGATCTTGTTCCGGAGTTGACGTTTCTCCTTGCTAGACATCTTCTTGTACTCTTCAGGACTTGGGCGCCAGTCCTCAGGTTCGAGAATCCTAAGGTGTGCATGATCCTTGGCATTTGCTTCTTTTCCACCACTTTCCTTCTCAGTGGGGGAGGAAGCCTTCTTGACACCACCTGACATCACGGCGCCTTTGCGAGAGGTCTTGGAGCGATCAGGTTTGGTGAGGGTTGGGGAAAGCTGCTCTTCTGTTTCTTCCACCTCTTGCTGTGGAGAGAGAGAGTAAGAGGGATATTCTTCTTCCTCGTCGAAATCAGATAACGCCTTGGAAGTGGCGGGGGTCCCGACGAGTTGTGGGTCAATGCTGAACATGGGTTGGGGCGAAGGAGCGTGAGCAGAAGGGGACACGCTGGAGGAAGAAGCCTGTAGTGAAGCACCAGCGCCAATGCCAATTCCAGCACCACCTGCGGCGCTCATTCCAGAAAAGAAGTCGTAGGGAGAGGTCGCGGGAGGAAGTGGTGGCATCTTTGAGAACTCATCCTCGAGAAATAAGCCGAAAAAGGCGTCGTCTGCTGTGGATAACTGTGGGAAAGGGGAGGAGGTGAAAGCGGGAGGAGGGGGGGTGAGGGGCATTGTTGCGAATGAGAAAGGGGAGCGGGGAGAAGATGAGGACTGCGAGCCAGATGCACTGAGGGATGGCTGTGAGGCAGCATTTAAGACATCGAGATTAAAGAAGTCGTCGAGGTTGGATGGGTCGAAAGAGAAAGACTGCTGTGATTGCTGTTGTTGGAGAGGGTCGTCGACGAGCATATTGAGAGATCGTCAAACGAGATGGAGAGATAAGAGATTCAGTTGAGACTTAGGGCAACAAACTTAGCCAGAGGGTGAATATTGTGAACGAGGCAAAGGTTTTGTACGTCTTTTGCTAGCAGAAACGAGGCAACTGTCCTCTCCCACTCTCGGCCGTTGCCGGATTATATAACCATACCATAATAGGTAATATTCCCACCGTTGCTAACGACACGTCAGCCTTCTCCGCCATTCTATCATTCGGCAACTGCGGCGGGGTGCGGGACTTGCTCTGACTCGACCACAGCCGCATATCATGCGTAAGCCCACGGCTGGCACATATGTCTATATCACTTTTACCATGAAATTTGGTATTCGTATATCGACAGGCAGACAAGGCAATAGCAACAAACCGGAGCAAATGCGCAACAGTACCAAACCACACGAGCTTGCTCGATTCCTCAGCGACGGCCCATCTTCTGCTCCTTGTGATCGTGATTGTCACGACTCTTGTAGCCTCTTGTATCGCTGGTCAGCGTGGCACTTGTCTGCTCATTCAGGCCTGCAATGCTGCCTTCCCCTGGCAATCTTGTCTTCGAGCCCCTTTTCATGGGCAAGGAGAGAATGCCTAGTGAAACTGGGTGTGGCCCGGCAGCGGTGACTGGGAACCCAAGTGGAACAGATGGTCCTCGTGGAACTGACAACTGGGGAGCTGGTAACACAGAGAAAATGGAGCTGCCTATGATTGGCACTTGTAGCTAATCAGCTACGTGGCCCTCCACAGCCTTCCAGCCCGCACGGGTTCTGTTGTGCCGCATGATAGCCAGGCGGACTGGTATAGATGCCAATAGCTTAAATTTTGGACTTCGGCTCGAACGTTAGGATGCCGAATGGGACATTGTTGGGCAACTTTCTCAGTAGATATTGGACGATTTCCCCACAAAATGACTGGCAATCTATATTCAGTAGATCTCAGTGCGCTTGGGTTGAAATGGCGATGTCCATTTTTTCACTGGGATTCAGGCCTCAGAATTTGCTTTCAATCGTACATGGTTTGACTTGTTATAATATCTAATGAGTCTGCTTTGCTTTCAGAGAGGCTTTGTCGTCATGGGGCACGATGGCTGTGTGGCGACCCCAGACAGGGCGCGTCGTCGTCGTCGTCGTCGTCGTCGTCGACCTCGGGCCATTTTTGGACGGGGGAGGAGGCGACGTGTCGGCTAATCGACGAGACAGGTACTTACCTAGATTGGATCTGCAAGCCTTCAAGCAAGGTTCTTGCCGACGCGGGCGTTTCCGAGTAAGTAGCAACGCAATACAAGTCTTAGGTTTCAACGTTTCAACGTTTTCACCAACGTTTTGTCCAATGTTCAACTTTCCAAATTGTAGTCTCGCCGTGCAGATCAGCTGAGCGTCTCTCAAGCCCAGCGCTTAGATGTCATGCGGAGCGCTGTGACCAAGCTCTGTTTCACAGCTATGTATTGACATCCTGCGTTGAAACCGTGGCTGCCAGCCAAGGTGGCCATGGTCCAAGCCGTGAACAGCTGGAACCACGATCGATTAACTGTCTTGCAGTGCTTGGTTCATGCAAATCTGTCCGTTAGCATACTGGGATCCACAAGTGACCCGCACAATACAACAACCTTTAGATCGCTCTGGGGCACTGGTGAGTTCGTTCCCACGAATTATATGGGGTGCGAGAGAGACCTTGTCAAGCAAGGTGATGTAAATTTACAAGGGACCGTTCATCTGTAGCACTGCTGAAATGAACGCTTGTATTCTCCACTTTACAAGTCTCTCATTGGCTGAACGACCCCAAGCGACTCCAAAACGAATCAAGTAGGCTACGTAACATAGAGTCTACTCGATGAGCGCTTAGGTTTGTCGATGTTTTGGCCTTTGTAAACCAACCTCCGTTTCCTTGTGCATACCAAGAACGACTGTCTTCTAACTATCTATACTGGTCTGCCTACGGGGGGACTAGTGCACACTACCAGACGTTGTTCAACGGAGTGACCCTAAGTTACTGTCCTCTGAAAATTTGTGAGTCGGCAATTTGACAAAGGGTGAGCTACGTGGCCTCAACGCGTTTGTATTGCGGCCAGTGATCAGGTCCACACGACTGCTTTCCGTTACAAGGGGCAATTGGGACAGTCAACGCAACCATTGAGCTTTGTTGCGAATCCGGTATAACGTTTTGACGCTTGAACAAAGTCTTTTGGCGCCTTTTCTAGGCCACGCTGTGCCAGACTTTCAAGGTCAACAAAGAATTCTCGAAAGACTGCCTGGTGGTATACAGTGTGGCATCTCACGGGAGTGCCACTTTGCTCCTGTACCCCCTCAGTATTTAATAACATGCGATTCGCGCAGAACGTTCAACTACACACGAAACATGCCGATGCACCACCCGACCTACCAACGCCCCTTTACCCCGCGCGTTCACATCTCAAACTTACCGGTTGAGATCCTCCTCATGATCATGGCGTTTCTCCCGATCTTGGATTTAGTGTCGTTATTTCAAGTAGGTCTCATGATTTGCTTTTGCATGATCCGTGGTTGCTGAACTGCGGCAGGTGTGCAAGTTGTTCAACCATTTGCTTTCGGATGATCTATTCTGGAGATCCCAGTACCGAAGCGCGTCCATTCTTCGACCTCCTGGACCATTCCGTAGCCAGTCTACCACGTTCCTCCGGAACGCTCTCGTTTCGAGTGCTCGCGTGGCACAAAACTGGCCTCCGTGCACATTGCCGCCAACCCCCAGGTTCGGAAAGGATTTCCAAATATGTCACAATTTCCGGACATTCCACAACTTTCCGTTCAGCAAGCTACTTGCTGGCCGTTGGCTTATCGCTGGCGACAGCCAGCTTATTTGGTGTTATGACCTCCACAACCCAATACCCAGAATATTTTACCAACCACACCTGATGGCGAATTTCTTCCAGTGTGTCTCTACAACGAACGACAAAGGAGAGTTCGTCGTCTTTGCTGTCAGTGAGACGCAGGTAGGCAACAGTCGACGAGGAATGTGCGTAAACATGTATTGAGAAGCGTGTCATGCTCATTCTTCGGCACCAGAAATATCTACAAAGTCACTATGGACCACAACGGCCCTGTCATTACTTCGCGAATACTCCGGCAGGATGTATCAGATAGTTATCCGGGTGTATCAAATGTCACCGTCGGACCCCGTTTCATGGCTGTGGTTCCCAAGGGCCCGTATTTCATCCAGACACTGCCTATCATAATCGATATAACGACATTCCAGCGATACGATATCTCCCTGCCTGCGTCGCTCCTACAGAGGGTGAGTGTTTTTTTTTGCCTCCGTGTGTATGCCAGGACACAACTCACCTTTCAATTCTAATGAATAGGCACCGCGTGCGTCACACATAAGCACCTTCATTCCAACGACGTCATACCTGCTGGCTCTCCACACCTTCTGGACTCAGCCGAATGGACTCCACAGTCTCGTTCTTGCATGGCCGTTGGAGCCGCAGTTGTCACCCGGTCGCCCCAAAACTTTGCAGGCGTCTCACTCCACATGGGTCCAAGATCTAGGAATCACCTCTGTCACAGTGCTGCGCGATGATCGAGAAAATCCCCAGTCCACAACCACGCGCATCACGCTCTTTGGAAAACGATGCAGCTGTGGCAGCAGCTCCAGGCAATACTTGACGACTCTCAAGCTTACGCTGGATGAATTAGGCACTATGACGCATGAGCACGCAAATGTGGCGCAAGTGGATTCTGAAGAACGAATTTGGCTGGATACGGGACCTGATGGGTATGCCCGAGGTGTCTGTATGCTGCGCCAGCCGAAGTGCGGCATCATGCTTTTCTCTGTTCAAGACGACCTGAAGGAGGTTATCTGTGAGAAAGCACCCGACGTGGGCTTGCCGCCTGGGGTCGATAAAATGTCGGTGATTGCGTTCGACGGTTATAGGGGGGTATTGTGCATCGTGATGCATTGGGCCCACCGAACTTCTTCCGTCGAGGTCTGGAATTTTGGATGATTCTTTCTGTTTAAAACCATGGACCGTCGTGCCGTTGATTTTGCATCTAGGACAATACATACGTGCTTTCTTAGTCTCCCCCATGCAGTATCCGCTACTTGCAGAATAATCTCGCTTCCTGTACTGACCGCCAACTCGAATATCCGAATCACACATCAGAGACTTTGAACTATAGTAGTACACTGGGAACCCCATACATCCAGCATCCCAACAAGCAAAGTTCAAAAATAATTTACCTTCTGAAGTGTTTACCTCAACACCCTCGGTCATTCTACACCTGAACCAGTAAAGGTTCCCCATGAGCTTGATAAGTCTTCAAAGCCTGCGACCCGCCTGGCAACTTCGGGAGAACCTTCTTCGCCCACGTCTCACCCACATATATGACGCGACTTGTACCCCTCGTAAAGTATCTCTCGAAGCTCTCTTCTCCTCTCGGGGTAACAGACACCCGGGGATGCACGAGGGGTGCCAATGCATCACGTTCCTCCAGGCTCAGCGCACGCAGCTCATCTACCGTCTTGGGATCGACGAAGATCGGAGCCCGCACGTCGCCAGTGGGGGAGAGATAGTGCACAGGGGGCTCTCCCGCAAAGTCCACGTGGGGGGAGGGAATAGACAAGCTGATGTTTCCATGGACCGTCCTCGGCATCGTTCCCATGTGCTCGTCTGTCCACGGGAGCCAATCATAGTCGTCTGCGTCGTACGATGGGTTTCGGCTTCGCATGATAGTCATCCTCTCTCTTTCGCGAGCGCTCAGTGGCTCCCGTGGATCCCGTCGCACGTACATAAAGACTGAGAGGTGGTTGCCTTGACTAGCGTAGTATCCTTCGAAGTCTACGAACGCAGCACCTGTGGTACGGAGTGGAACTGACACAGGGTACGAAGCCGTGACCTCAAGGACACCCTCATCGACATCATGATGTTTGGGTTCGGGGAATACCACTGATGGGCATGGGTTCGACCATTGGGCATGCGAAATGATCGGATCTGGAGCTGTTACAGACAGCTGCCGTAGAGGGTGGGTGTTTTCATAAGGGAACCCAGGCTCCCTCACGCTTGAGTGGACATGACCATCATGGGAGAGGCAAACCGAGAGTGGTTTATCTGTCCTGTTTGTGTAACCGGATCGAAAGATCGTGACGGTAAGGTTTGGCGCAGAGCCTACGTGCCAGGAATCAGATTTCCGAATTCAGGGATGACTGGATGAGGTTCACCTGGTTGAATTTGCAGCCCGCTAGGTAGTTCGATTTTAGCGGAGTAGTTGCTCCCCAAACTGCCATCGATAACTTCGCTGTCGGAGGAAGGCCGGGAGTTATGCAGAGAGAAGGTGAAGGTTTCTTTTTCAAGAACCTCCGTCCGAACAACTGGAGCGAAGGCTGTCATGCCCGCAAGAACCTCCTGGCGAGTTCCATTTGACCATCTGATTTCGGCGAAATATTCATAGATGGACTCCGTATTGACAATCTGCTCGGGATGTGAGAACTCTCATCTGGAACAGATTTCCATGCAAGAAGCATAAAAGATCAAGCGAGAGACGAACATTGCGATCACCCGGCAAGTTGGTGTACCTAACAATACGGTGGTCGAGTGTGGGAGGGTAATTTGTGTATGGAATGAGAAGGCTGAAAGTCTGGACAAACACACGCGGTACTGTTCCTGAGATTCTCCGTCACCATCATAATGACTAATATAAAACAGATTCATGACTCACCATCGTTCCCGGTTGTGGTCAGTGGAGTCTTTGCCTCGAAACCAAGTCGTTCTTCCTCATGCAGGTCCCAGAGCTCCTTAGCCTTCACTGCACTTTCGTACTGTTTCCATGCATCCTCATCGTACTCAGGTCTGGGTGACCTCCAATGGTGCGGTTCAACCTCCCAGACATCCAATGGACGGGGACCGAATCGCGCAGTCGAGTTTGTCTTTGCCGTGGGCCTCTGAGGTAGAGGTGCATCCGGATTCCTGTTCGAGAGTGCATGTAGAACGAGTCAGACAATAAGCACCTCATATAGGATGGCTCACCTTATCTTCCGAAACAGACGTTCTTTGAAGCGGAGACCGAGTGAGTAGCTCTCAACGCTCGGACAATCGCCTTCCAACTTGATCCTCGTGTCGCCTTCGATAATCTCGCCAGGAACAAGGTCGGGAGCCCTGACCCACGCACGGACAAGACATGGTGTTGACGAACTCACTGGTGCTGGATTCGATTCGGGTGTCTCCTGGGCCTCTGCGCCAGCGGTGCTGAACGAGATCGCCAAGGATGAAAGCAATAGCAGTAATTTTGACTTGCTGCTGAGATACATGGTGAAGGTAGGGAGAAAGCGCAGTCGGTTCCAGCGCGGTCTGTTCTATCCATCGTATTTGAGCGCTGAGCGTCGTTTTGACTGGACACCGAGCTGTGCTACTAGCATTGGCTGCATAAGAATAGTAGAGTTCCTGAGTGTTCACAAGCATGAGAGTGGGACCTCGCTCGGAGGCGGTCAACCCATCGGTGTTTGAAACCTAACCTACCGGAATCTCACGGCCCGCCGCCCGCTCATCCTCGTCCCTTCGACTCGATTTAATTGTTCACGCTCATCCACTCAGAAAATATGTTGAGAAAGTGATAGTAAGCATTCAATTTACATCAACCGATATCCTAACTGCTCCATTTTGCTCATTTGGACCCCGACTCTTGTTGAAATGCGCCAAGATATAACGAGAACAGGGCTCCAGGCTGGACTGATTTACAGGTTCCCTCGTGCCGACAACGCGTGCTCAAACGCGATCTTTACTCGACAGACAGTGCTAGAAGTCTCAATGCCTCAGGAGATGCACATGGGGTTCAGACAGCTTTTTCTGATATCAGAGACTGGCTGTTTGCTCCATACAGGTCGGGAAGACTTACACCGACATTCCAGGACGATGTGTGTGAGGGGGGACGGCTGGTGATCGAGTGTTATTTCCCTGCGTGGACTTGGACATGATGACAATGGATAATAGGGTAATTTTTATTTTATTTTATTTCATCTTAACAGATGTACGAAGCTGCCTTCGAGGGATGGAAATGGTTCAGCATCAGTCGGCGGCAGCAGTCCCTCCTCATATGCGTCGTTCCAGACACCCGTAAGTCCTTCAGATAACTCGCGAATTTCCGCCATCTGATGGACAGGATCCTGATGCTCCGTTGTGTTGGCTAATACTTAGTGAGTCCCCCATTTCGGCCTCGAGACTAAATGGGAACTTCCTGCTTATGCGTCCCGGGCTTCTGTGCGGGATCGGTTGGGCACCTTGGAACACCAACTTCACAATCATCGTCACCTGATTACGAACCAGGAATCACTGATCACTCGCCAGTTTATACGACTGTCGACAGCTGTCGACCCAGTGCTCGGACCTGCAGGACCGCGCGACCAGCTGGAGGACCAGGAATGGCAATTGTACAGCCTGTGGCAACAACTAAAAATTGAGAAGAAACAAGTGCATATCAAACATTTCCGAACACGGGTTGACATCGAGTCAGCAGTTGACTGGCTCTGAGGTTACATCGCTGGGCAGCTTGGGTATTATTCCCTCTGCAGTATTTTGCCACTTCACTCGAGGTCGGCTCTAAGCCCAGTGACTCAACTGGGAGTTCTGTCTTTCATGTAGAGCATTTCTAAATTCTGTCTGGTAGCAGCTAGTGTATGGATATCATAAGATGATGCACAGAGAAGATTAGATGGGGAGGCATGAAAAAGTCCGGTTTCGTGACATCCAAAAAAAAAGATGCAAGCAAGGAGCAGGGAAGGAGAGTAAGCGAGCAAGAAAAGCCAGTCATAATAAACCGTGAACAAATTCCAAGACTCTAGTCATAGGCTCTGCGCCTTACAAAGTCCCTGAGCAGCGCTCCCGAAGCTCTTCTTCTACCGCTTTCCGACCTTCCGCGGTTAATATAGGCGCGCCGGAACTGATGTCCTTCTCGAAGTACCTGGGTATAAACCTGTGGTTCGTAATGCGTCAGTATCTGGCGTACGTCAAATGAAAGACTGCTAACTTACTCCTCCCCTTTCCGTTTCCGTTCGCTTGCCTCATCACGCTGCTTCTGCTCGATAGCAAGCTTGTGCTTCGTCGCCTCTCCATACTCCTTGTTGAGCAGTTTCGTCGTCACGCTCTCCCACAGCTTCCGACTCTCGCTCGGTGCCTGCTTCTCGAGGGGACGGACGACCTTGGGCACGACATGTAACTTCGAGAGGTCGACAAGTGTGTGGTACTCCGACGTCGACGAAAGAGAGACATCCAAACTCGAAGCCGTACGCCGCCACCTAATATGATTTCTCCAGCACCCATCGAAGACGGCGACGACGCGGGACTGGGGGACATGTTTGACCTTTGTCCACTCCTCATGCTCCGTCGAGTCCTCATCGTACGTATGGATGACACCTTCGACGAGGAAATGAGCCCTCCCGAGCCATGACTGCATGCAGGAGAACAGCAGGACCAGATCAGAGATGTAGTCCCAATTCGAGCAATGTACCCACCTCTTCCTTGTACTCTATGACCGCCCGGGAGTTCTCTCCGCCCTTCCCACCAGCACAGGTGATAATGGTCGAATCCGCAACAGTGATGTAGAAGCTCCCTCTCAGAATCCCGTTCACACTCGCAACAGGATGCGTTATGTGGTAACTCTCTCCCCCTCCGGCTCCTCCTGTTAAGTTGATGAAAATCCCTTTATTATGAGACCCAGGCGCAACGCGCAGCGTCGTGCCCGACACTTTGGCAGAGATTTGATCGACCCCTATCATCTCGACCGAGCGTGCGGGACAAGTGGCATAATAAGCGGATATGGGTGGATGATGCGATACTTGCTCGGTGATATACACCACACGGACAGTGTCGCTGTCCGGGCCATCCGGGCCAAGGGAGAGGCTAGACATGTCTCCAGCGAGCTCTGCCTCGGGAGCTTGGTGAGGAGAGGTAGGAGCGGTGGAAGGGCTGGCTTTAGTCTTGGAAAGTAGGCTGAGACCGCTACGGGTGCTCTTGGAACTATGCGCGCTACGTCCACTCCTGATGCTTAATGTTTCCAGTGGAAGTGCAATGGTTGATGCTGGTGCTGAATGGGTATCTGTGGTATGCGTTCCGAATATTGGAGGGTGTGATGGATCAGAGGAGTATCGCACAGGAGGAACATCCCAGTGGGAACGGAAGTGCTCTCCGAGGACTGAATTGTACGGTTTGCACACCTTGCCATGCTGAACGGACGGAAGTCTCAGCAAAGCTCATCGGGGACGGATCTGAATGCCACTTACGACAAATTTAAGGTCCTTGGTAAATGTGAACCGTACCACAGCAAGCATGCGCTCAAAGGCATCATGAGAGTCATTGATGCTGCATTGAAAAAGTCATTGAGCTTCATTCACGAACTACATCTGAGAATCACGCACGATGCAAAGAGATCGGGCCTATCAAGGTAATTCCAATACTCCAGGTTAGGCAATGGTTCGAGCAAGGACGCTGGCAACGATAGGCGCCTGTGCGTGTACACTGAGGTCAGTGGCTGGGTGGCAGAATGGAAAGATTGAATTACACGTACATCGCGGCGATGTCTTTCACACCGAGAGACTTCTTAACCAGTTGTACGATCATCTTCAGCTTTCCACCTTCTCCGGTGTCACCAGAATCTGGGACAGAAATGGGAGCATCCGGGGCATCCTCGTCGATGGCGGGGGTGGTCGTCGGAATGACATAGTCCGTGCTGACGGTCATGTCGTACGGTGTTCGTAAAGGAGAGTATGTATGATGATGAATCCAGTAGTAAAGGCAGCGGAAAGAAAGGAGAAAGGGGAAAGATTTCCTGTGTTTTGACCAAGGTCGTCGTGGTTGGGAGCGATAGCACGTGCGCGGAAGAACACAAGTAGCAAGTACATAAACTTACTCTACTTCGGCTGCGCAAGACAAGGTTCTTTACTAGTCTTGTACTAGTCAATTACTACATAGTACTTTTCGGGCGAACAACCATCACTTTCGCCCGGGCCGGCTCAGCAGATTCTCGGTGTACAGCTATCGTATGGATCATCGCTCCTCCAACTCCTTATGACTCTGAAATATTCGGACAAGTTACTACCTTCAGCTCGCGTCCGGTAACACTTGTTCAATTGATCGGTGGTTCCTTCACAAATGAGAAAACATCATCGCACCGTGTCAAATATGAATATGAATATTCACACACACGTGGCCAACAATCTCAAGCCGTTTTGCGACTTTTAGCTCGGCGGTGTCGTGAACAACACCTGCAGCGACTGCAGTGCCGTCCTCACACTAACCCTCAAAAAGCCCTCTCGCGTATTGTCCTTCTCCGCTTCAGCAGGCACCTCGAACCCAAGCCCAAGCTTAAACGCCGTCATTTGTACAGTTGCGTCACTCCTCGCAGCCTCACCCTCCGCAGCGTCCTTGGCCCAGAATCGTACGGCACGTTCACGAGTATCAGGACGCCGCAGAATGGCTTGGCGGGTGTACTTCAGGAGGTGAGCGCGAGGCAGTGCACGTTCGAGGCGTCCGAGGGCTGGAATGAGAGAAATCGAGGCCGGGCCAGCGGCGTAGATAGCGGGGAGTGCTTGAATAATGATGGGAAGGAAAAGTAAGAGCACGTTGCGTGCAAAGAAGAGGTAATCGTGCCACTACGTTCTCAAGAGTTGAGCTTGAGTATTATTACATCGTCATACGGAAACCCACCATGAACGCAGTTTTCGCATCTTGGGAGAGTGGTATGTTGCTCGCAGAGATGAATGCATAAACCTCAGCAAGAAATGCACTTGTGAGCGCTCCAAGGGTAATCGTCCTTAATCTCTGTCGGCCGTTTACACTTGTAGTAAGCAACAGGAGGAGCGTAGCGGTATGCAGATATTCAAGTAAGATCCCCGATAGCGTGAAAAGCGCATAGTCGGCCGCTGACGAACAGTACTGACACGTTTGCATGGCCCCTTGACCAAACCTGCCTCCTCATCAACGTCTCTTTCAGAGGAAATGTTAAAGACATACCTCGCAAATGTCGTTCTGCTGCCATGCACACCGAGTCTGGTGAGCAGCAGCTCGATATCTCTTGGAATTTCTGGAGGCACCACCACGGCTCCCAGCTGGCTGTGCGCTCTGGCATCATATCCCGCCTCCATTAACAACAGAGACCTTATATAGTCCACAGGGGCATTGATAGGGATGTTCAACCGCGAGAAGAGATTTGACGGGCGGAACAACACGAGTCGACAAAGCACATGGAGGGTGTGTAGGATGACTGCTGCCACAAGTACACGGCTAAAGATGCTCTTTTGTCCGTGTTGGGGACCCCGAGAGACATAGAGCCATGTCGCTGCAAGTGATAGTCCTGTAAAAAGAATACTATTTGGTGAAGTGAAACTCATGGCCGCTAAGTTGCTCTAAAGTTCAAGTTGCCAATGGCTCGGGCACTGGATGGTACATAGCCACGGTAATTGTCAACCCTTTAGTCCGCACTCCGCTAGTCAGTAACTAGTCGGGCCAGTACTAGTCAATCATGACCTGTCTACACACTAAATAATGCATATATACTGGCAATCCGAAGAGATTCTGAATTATCCTTTTCATCCCATCAAGTCGGTGCTATAGGTTCGTTTTCATTTGCGAGCTAGGATTTTGGAGCAGTAAAAAAACTGCTCCCAGCTGGCAATACTTGCTGAAGTCAACCAACTTTTGCACCGTTTGCAAATCGTCCAGTGCGAGTCCCGCTTTAAAACCCGAGCAGCGTTCTTGACCAAGCAATTCTTAGCCACTCATATGCATGATATGGCATCATCACTGCACCGGTTTTGTCGTGGATATGGCGCATAAAGGTGTCCTTGGATCGTCTCGCAGTCGCCTCCCCTGTCACAGTAGAGACGTTGCCGGTGCCCACGAAACGTAACAATGCGTCCAGATCTTCCGTATCGTGATTCGTGAAGTGTAAGCAGTTTCCACTTTTTGGTGTAGATCAAGCCAAAGGATATCGATATCACCTCAGGGATATACCGACGTGCCGAAAGTTGACCGGTCATCGCACACTCCACATCGGAACAATCTTGGGCGTCCTTGCGGCCTGTTCCTCCGGTATGAGTTGCTTTGAAGAAACTTGCTCGAATCTGAGTGTGCGTATGGGTCTGAATGGCCATCGACCTGCCGTAGATCTAAGGTGACTAGTGACTGGTCTTACATGCGAAATCCGCTTGCATCAGAAGACCTAGCATGTAGGACTTAAATGCTGACAGGTAACTGGGTCAAACGAGTCACGTCTATGAGAATACGTGAGTGCTCTAGCTTTTTTATTAGTCTAGTGGCCAGGCTACTTCCTGACACGCTCAGACGACCCTTGTATCTAGGTCAACACGAAGGGATGGCATCAAGAACTCTCCAAGATCCGGCTGACGTGCATCTTCCAGCAAACTCAGAATTTCAGAAAGACCCCTGATAACCCCATCTTCTCGCGGGGGCAATTATGGTTGTGGGTAAATCTTTCACCTTCTTTTTGAACTGAACTCGGAAAGATGACAACATTCGCTCTGAGCGGACCGCAGTCTCAAGACATGACAAGAATCACAGGACGAGCAACCAAGGCCCAGGGTTTCGGTGGCTTTCCCAGGCGCGCTAACCCAACCGTTGGGTTCATGGAACTTTGAAGACCAAGTGTTGACTTGGAGCATATCATTCATGGTCTGTTGTATCAGGTATCGTAGGTCCCGTGTTCGCCTCAAGACGGCAGTGAATGGAAAGGAAGACATAAACTTGGCCCCCTTCGACGCATCTTACACAAGACATGCCAGCGAATGTGATGCCATCCTTCCCGTGACGGCCGTCTTGCTATTTTAATCATCCATGCAGCGATGTAAGTCCACTTTTCACCAAAGATACATTGCTTCCTCAGATTTGAAATACTTGAACGCAAAACTTTCATCCCTGACCCATGGTCTCGGCGACTATTCATTGCTTTAGGGACTCTCTACAAATTACGGAATGTCGAACGACAGGAGCCCCATGACCCATGGCGCAGTCGAACCCTCGACATGCCAAGTCACTCTTGAACGACTGAATCGCAGAGGTACTTGCGTAATAAAGGGGGAACCGAGACAGAGGAGACTTGCTTCAGCTCATCAGGTGCTTTGAACTATCTGGTGTGGCTTGGTGACAAACACGTCAGTATAGTAGTAGCCCTAGTCTTTGTTTGGGAGGCTCCTCTCCTGAGGCACAAAGTGACTGATTCCTATGATTGCACTGCCTAAATATTAATATTTACGTCTAGGGGCGAGTTGGGACGAAAGTATGAGGTGGTTTTGGACTGATACGGCACCGCAGCAGGTTCTGTGTGTAAAATCTGGATTGTTGCCCATTCCTTCGTGCGATAAGTATGTTTATTCGAGTATCAATATATAGACTATGCAGATGGTGATGGGCCTGATCCTGCAACAGAAGAGAAACAAAAAAGAAAAAATTGGTTCAACTGAGGGTCGAACTCAGGACCTTCTGTGTGTAAGACAGAAATCATAACCACTAGACCATTGAACCGGGCGACAATAAGAGTCCCTGAAACCCACACGAAGGAATGTTAATTTAGATACCAACTTGGACGCCCCCAGCGGTCCTTGTACAACGCAATCGTTTAATACCTGTGCTGCGCCACACCTGAGGGCCTGAGGCCTGAGGTCTGGACCGTTAGGCTTTCATGGGCTTCGCATGCTGAGGCCGTGGTGAGAAAGCTTCGGTATGTGGCAACCACCCGCATGCAGTTGTCGCCCAAATGGAGAGCCAAGGCCGATTTAGCGCTATTGTCTTAAGCGACCAGCTGGCTGAGTTCCCTGACTCGGAGAGTACTTCCCATCTTCTCCCGCTCGAGAGCCTGTCGTCGAAGAACGCACCTTCTTCGTGGCCAGGAATCAACCTCAGGCAGTCAGGGTGATTTAATCGGTTGCCATATATATTACAAGGCAGGTTCCTTGTTGGATGCACTGTTTTGATTAAATGAAAGTTATGAAACTCATGATGCTTCTCAAGGGAACGACATGTTGTTGCAGCGGGCCTCCCTGCTTTTTGTCTCCTGTGGTTGGTTGCACTTCGCCACATTGGTCGCAGCAACCGCAAGGCGTGCTCAAATCCACGAGGCTCGTCAAGGTGGTCCAATAAACACTTCCACTTCACCACTCAATGGTGGTCCTGGCCCAGCTTCTCTCTCACTTCAAACGTCCCAGACGCTGTCGACTTCCAGTATGCCTCCGACATCTGGTGAGCGATCGATTCATTCTTCTTCGACCAACTCACCCTTACCGTCATGACGTCGGGGAACTCAGCCTCGCCTTCATCATCTGGCAGTCCTGCCTCGCCCTCGTCTTCTCCCGGCAATCTCAGCTTTGGTGTCATTCAGAACATGACAACATGCACTTCCGGGTCGATTAAGTGGTACTATAGTGGAGGGCAGGCGGAATTCCTTCTTTCGGCCACCAATAACAACGTACATCAAGATACCTCCAACCCGCGCTTCAAGGCAAGGCAAACCACAGCTGGGCAGACGATAAATCAGTTGCTCGTTGATACAGACGCTACGTCGCTTTCTTGGACATGGCCGTCTGTCAACCTCCCGCAAGGCTGGTACGAAATTCAGGGTTCGATACCAAATTTCAGCAATGTCTCCTCTCAACCATTCTTCATTGCGAACGGATCGGATGTATCATGTTTGATTAATACATCGCCGCAATCTTCAGCCGCTCTGCCGTCTGCGAGCATTAGCACCTCTGCATCGACAGATCTGTCGGAAAGCAATGTTGCCGGGATCGTTGGAGGTGTCGTCGGCGCTGTCATCGTCTTCGTCGTTTTCGCGGCGGTGTTCCTATGGTTCCGCAGACGAAGAAGATCTTCGGTTAGAGGTGTAAGCATGGGACGTAACGGAGGCAGATGGGGGTCTCTCAACTCACGCGGCTCCAACGGAGGGGGAAGTGTTCGCCAGCTTACAAACAGCCACTTCCGTGACCATTCAGAGTCCACAGGTGGGATGCTACAAGATGTTGCAGGTGGGAAAATATCTGCAACCACTACGCCTAGTGGTTCTGACGAGGATATGACGACGGGCGAGGAAAAGCTGGTTTCGCCAACTTCTCCAGGAATTAACCCTTTTGAAATCCTCGACACACCGGCGCACTTTGATCGCCGTGCTTCCATGTACTCCCTGCAGAGCCCTACCGCCGTCGCTGAGAGCTCCCAAAAACGCAGGAATTCTGTGCGCATGTCTAATCAAAGCCTTGAGCAGCAAGCCCACCGAATTAGGTCATCCATGGAAACCTCCCTGTACCTCCGCACGGAACGCCTCTCGATGCCCGTATTACCACCCACAGCGCTCCCCCGCACACCCACCTCTCCTAGCGCAGGTCGTTCAAGGGATGAGTATCCCCCCTCTCCCTTCGGACCGCCCCCTGTCGATCGTTCAGTCTCAGCAGGTGCTGGCTCAATTACGCGCCGCACTGCACGAAAACCTGTGCCCCAATACGATCCCGCAGAGTTGGGTGCAGATTCGGCAAGCACCGCTCCAGACACGGTATCCGTATTCACTGCGGCAGCTGAGTCGTTGCACTCCCACGGAACAGGGGTGGGAACAGAGCACGCACCATCTGAGCTGTCACACAAGGCCAGCTTTGGGAACGGTCGTCCTGTTCATTATCTGATCCCTGATATGCCCGTTCCTCAGCGAGACTGAATTGCGTGTGTCTTCGGGTCGTCTTTTCGTTTCGATAGGACAAACATCTTTCCGATCTGAATGAGCGGATGCGATGTAGTTGCGGAATAACGAATAACGCTTTGTAGATTCAGATGGGCTTGCCACATCGTCAGAGCAATTCAACAGAATCAACACCACAGGAACGCTTATCTAGCGCATCTATCCATGTTGTTTTATCAACCTCCCCATCTTGTTCATCTCAAGCGTTTCAGGTGGTGTCTGTACTTTAAACGTTCGATCTGTATACATACATACTCAGTGTAATCCCCCCCATCCATGTTTGTTATCTCTACTACTACATCCAGGGCTCGCTTCCCAGATTTTCACTTGCTCTTGTTACTCCGTTACCTGTTTTTCACGTTTTCGATAGGGACATGCATATGTACAAGACCTTAATGTGCTTTGCACGTGCTGCCTGTTGTACTCTGCTAAGATGATCCCGACTCTCACCGAAAGGACCTTTGTTTTGCCTTTTTGACTGCGATATCAAGGTAGAAGAACACCCCACGTCAGTGGCGTTACACCCCTTGTACATGTGCATAGACCCTTGTATGCCCGATCAAAAGAACGCACACCAACACTCGACTGGTAATCCGGCTCGTTCCTAAATGCCTCACTTTTATAAACAAAAATCGTGATGGCACCCTACGTCGGAGGGCGACATGTACGTAACCACACAGCGAGGAAGATAAAGCTCATCCATTTGTCAATGGAAGATTGAGATTGAGATTGCACGACGACGGAGAGGCGGTGATCGGCAGCTTCTCCTTCGTGGCCCCACAGAAACGGAGTGGGTGCCCGTGCCCGTGAATATTCTTCCAGAGAGCGCGCATAGCCACCCATATGTCTGAATCCTTCCTTTGTTTCCATTCTTCAGCATCGGAAAAGAATACGGAAAGGGAACTAGGAATATAAAGCAATCTATGTTTATCTACGTGGGCGGGACGGGATGTGGATGATAAGATAAAGATAGATGGAGTAGTGAATTGATCCTACAATAGCGGATATATACCATGATGCCACGCGTTGGCGTTGAGGTCGGGAGAGCGAGCGTCCAGGGTTTGAAGGGTGAGGCAGAGATAAGGAGACGGAGAGTTGCGGGTCTGGATGAGGTTGTGATTCGAAGTAGTCGATAAGTGCGATGTATCAATGACAATGTTAGGACCATCCTTCGGAGCTTCGTCGGCGTAAAGGTAGTGGTACCCAAGGCACTCGAGGCTTTAACTCTGAGGTGCCACGTTTACTGCTGTGTGAGTTCGTCAATCCGACCTTACGTATCTTAGCGAGTCTGTGGGGGATTTAGAGATCGCTGACCAGGCGGATAAGGGGATACGTCACCTCCAGAGGCCAGCCCAAGCCATTAGGGCCGCGATAGCGGTTGAAGCGATTGACATTGCAAGGAAGGCGTAAGGCATATCTTCCATGTGGCTTTGCAACTTTACGAATTTGAGATTGAGCGATTAACCCGAAACGGAAAGGGTTAGCGGTACATACGTTCATTCCAAATAGTCCAGCGACGAGGGCTCCCGTTCCAAGGCCCATGGTCCCAATAGAAACCTAGTATGTTTGTGAGTGAAATTAGTTTTGCTTTAAGAGATAAGGACGAACTTTAAGGTCCAAAGCAAGGAGTGCGTTGCGGTTCGAGTCCAAAATGAGTTCGACGATTTCTTGGGTTGATTGGACATTGGCCTTGGTAAGGTGGGTTAGCTGTGTTCATATAGAGCCTGACCGTGCTAGTAAGCAAGACACACCTCAGTATTCTCGGCTTCGTTCACTATTTCCTCAACTTGCTTAGAGAAAAATTCTAATAGAATTTCTAGCTCGTCGTGCTCATGCATACCACGAGGGACGCCATTCTTCTTGTCCGTGAGATACATTGCATTCAGGTCTTCATCTATAGAACATTATCGTTATCAAGGGTGTACACAGGCAGTTGTCAAGACCAACCCTGTTCAAGGACCTCCTCTAGGGCCTCCTGGACCTATCGAGAACATCAACGAAGTCCACAAAGCAAAACTCAAAAGGCGCCCATACCAGAGTTGCACGATTTTTGAAAGCAGCGAGACGTCTGGAGTAATGGAGAAGTCGCTTAAACTTATCGTGGTTAATATCATCTTCAAGCTCAGCCAGGAGTCCTCCGACTAGATTACGGATGAAGACCATCTCGGCTTCGAGCGCGCTAAGGACGGACAGAAGGATGGACTCTATTGCTCTAGTGTACATTAAACAGTTACGTCGTTGTAGCTTAGTGGGGGATAAACCCACCTGAATTCGTAAGGAGAACCGCTGCCACGAGCCTTGAGATTGTGCTGCCAAGAAGTCAGGTAGCTAGAAGGACTAAACTATGTTCACTTCCCATACCTCAAGGTGGTATAAGAAGACGGAGTGGAGCCGGGAATCATCCGATCCGTAAGTATCGAATAGTACGACAGTGTCAGCCTTGACTAGCGCGCGGATGTGTAATATATTAATCTGGTACAGTTGAGCAAGCACCCAGTTTCCTGAGGGATAAGGACGACTTACAAGAACAGCCTCTTTGCGGATGAGAATGGTAGGGACAAGGTTTGGTATACGGGAGTCTATTTTGCGGAGATCACGAGGCTGAATGAGGACGTTAGCATTGATGCTTTATGACGTCCCAAAGTCAACGGTTTCCTGACCAACTTACGTTTAAACGGTGTTCGTTGCATAAATCTGATCTTCTGAATTGTCCGGAAATACTCTTGACAGTGCCTGGACCAGTTGTTACGTCGTGAGCGACGTGACAGCTGTCTGGTGAGAAAAAATAAATTACCTTGTTCATCTAAAATAGTGCCTACGCGTCGTGTCTCCCATTGAGTATCGCAGAAAGGGTGGCCAAAGGATGGAAATTTGTGGGTCACTTACAACGAAGCATGAGGTCGGAGGGCAGCCTGCTTTTCATAATTTTCTCGAGTATGGCCGCTTTGGCAGATTCCTCCTCGTTCGTAGAGACTGCTGGCGAGTTTGCGGGCTTGGACTTTAAGAAAGCATTCCATGAAGCCTGACGGAACCTGGTGCAGACAGGGGGCTTGGCTGTCTGTCCTGGCATCGGGAGGGTGCATCGTGGTCCAAGTGCAAGTCTCGAGAAGAACCGTGTTGGATATCTTGTGAGACCGACAGATGCTGTGAGTGACATTACATTGCTGATGTGCAACCGTAGTAAAGGCGTATACATCCACAAGATGATTCTCTGAGTGACTGAGTCGCAGGGAATAATGGTAAAATATTCACTTTCCGGCGTAATTCTTTTTTTTTTTTTTGCTTCCGCCAGTCAATTAGGAAAATGAGCAAAAGTGGGATTACGGGTTAAAATTGTTAACGTTTGGCTTTATCCCCAATTTGAAATATTAAAACACTAGCGTCACAGTGTGACGTGACGTGAACCTACCCCAGTCCCGATATTGACTGGGTTTATGAGTGAAGCTGCCCCGCATTTCGTCCACTTGACCCGGCCTTGTATCGCAAGGATGAAAAACCTTTCCCCCAAGTTCTAGATATTATTCCTTTTCGATTTTTGATTTTTCTCTTGGTCCGCTCACCGTGCCGTGAAATTTCCGTGCCACCGCTGCCCGATATATGACTTCCCGGGTCTTGTTACGTGTTCACTTGATGTGTTTCTTTCAGGTGATCTCCCGGCTGTTTATTTCCTTTGGCCAGGACGTCTCAACAACAACGTGTCCCTTGACTTTTTCTGGCCTGATCGGACAAATCCGACTTCGGTAACGATGAATATGTTGGAAAGATCAGATGGAGATCAGTTTGCCATCTATTCTTTTCCAGGTTTGCCTCACCCGTCACGGAACTAGTGACACATTCTGAGCGATCTCACTCTTGCCCTGCGCACTCCTAGTTCTCTATTTCATGCCTCACCATGCTCTCCACCTGACTTCCCGTACACCCACTTTCCCCCTTCGCAGCTCTACTCCCCATGTCCTCAGACACCCGTAGGCTCTTGGAAGCCGCCAGTGCCCTCTCCCAGCTGCTCCGCATGCAGTCCATCCCACACGCATTCCACGGCAACATATTGTCCGCTGTTATGTCTGACAGTGCCCGCTGCGATGTCAGTATGTCCCAACTTTGCTCAAGTTGTAATAGCCCTAACCCCACGCAGGAAATTTTCTGCATCGTGGAGGGTGGTCCCACGCACCCCTTCCGCCGTGTACGCCAAGCGGTAGCTGGGAACGAACATTTTACGACGACACATTCTCCCTGGAGTAATCGGTAGAGGCGCTTCCTGTTGACGTGATCAATACCCTTGTAACTGTGTCTGTCCAGCTTGCTTGCGACGTATCGTCGACTCATACCCGCTATTGAGGTGAGTCCGTTCTTAACTTCTCTCGCACCCTACTTACTGTACGGTTCGCAGATTGAAATTTTGCCTGCTGGGGAACATGGTCCCCGACGGCTGGACAGCTCGACTACTATGAACCTGAAAGGCATCCCATTCTTAACCCTATCAGAATTCGTCCGAGACAAACTCAAAGCATGGTCAATGCAAGTCACCCTCTACCGTCCTTCGCCTCTAATCGACTAACACCCCATTCACAGACGCGGCTCAGACCGCGACGCCAATGATATTATATATACCCTATGTCGGTACTGGAATCGACTGGACATCAATCGTGTACCCGAACACGACATGAACCATTTTGTCACCTGCCACCGAGCAGCTGCCCTCTCATGGACGGCGCTCAAACGAAAATATGGCATGTGATTGCGCCTCTGGGCATGCCAGTGCGGCGCTGAGGGTGTTTGGTCGGTGGAGCCTATCGGATTTGATGCTCATCAGAGGGTGTCCCATAGGGTGGGGGGATTTTGGAAATTGCAGCATGCTGTATTGTATTATCTATGGCAATCCCACGCATACATAATTGACATCCTTTACTACGGTAATAAAGAATGAGGTATTAGGCTGTATGAGTGAAGGTCACTGCTTTGTCGATGGCGGCCGTTTCATAATTGCCGTGATGAGTGCTAGTGATCCTGTATGTGAACACAACGAATCACTAGACCTGGTAAGTCAAACGTATAAGCACAACAAGGTAGTCCAAACGCGCGTGGTTGAGCAACCTTTACCAATCTTTGCGCACCGTGCATCTATTTCAATTACGGCGGTGTGCCATCGCCCAAGTATGGCAGTCGTTGCGGCCGCAAATGACTGTTTGGAGCAACTGCGAGAAACCTTCCTCGATTCTCACGTTATGGCCAACGCATCACCTTGAAAAGAAGTCCAGTGGCTCTCTGTGGTTCAGGAATACCCGTCTACTTGGTTGGAGCATAGAGCCTGACTGAGCCGAGTGGGAGACTGCGCGCACAAATAAATAACGTGAGGCCAGCGACGACATGAGCAACAGCCGCGGGCCGCGGGACGTCAAACGTGAGGCCAAGCTTCAACAATTGAATACACAGCTGCTGCTGCGTGGGTGCGACGCCACTCCGATCAAAGCCTGCAAGCAGTCGACATATTATTCCAAGTCACGAACTGACATACCAGGGCCGACTTCCCTGGAGAGGGATGTTCGTTGGAGCCACGAATAGATACCCATGTTTGTGGGGAAACCAATGGTCTCCCATATCCAGGCCTAATGAACGTGTGCAGTTAATATGAATCAAAGTGAAGCACGAGAGGAGTAAAGTATAGGCCACCGACGGGGGCCAGTATGGCGAAACGTAAATTCCTCACCGCAACCCGTGGTTTGGAGTGCACGTTCGAAAGGGTCTCCATTAGGTTCCATTTCCTGTCGTAGGGATAATGGAGTTGCACTATAAATGACAAAGGGACGCGTCCCTGGTTAGTACGGTAGGGCATGGTGTCATGGGTGCACATATGACCACTCATCGGGATCAGTGTGCATGGTCGGCGTGGACTCCGATTTTTATTCTGTCATTCCCTAAGGCACAAGAGACCCCTGCAACAGCCTGAGACTCCAAGCACGCCTATTGCGTTGCGTGAGTCATTTATTGCGCCATGTTAATGCTTACCGGTGCACATAATTAAGACGGGCCTGTGGTGTGGAACTGCTTTGAAGGTCGATTTTGTGTAAGCAAATTCTGCCAACTCGAACGAGCCGAGCCCAAGTTCATGATCAGGTTGTACTTACGTGAGTAGCGTCACGCTAGTACTAGCTTGCATAATGTCACAAACGTCACACATGTGACATCCGTGATCAGGACGCGTAACCTAGATGGACGAAACGTTTGAACTGTTACTTTGTCATTGACTCGAATATCGCCATGCCAGCTATTACGCGCACACAGAAGACACCGGGGGGTGTTCAATCATATTACCAGGCGAAAATTGAGGCTGCTGAGCTTTTGATTAACCAGAGGACTCAGAATCTGCGTCGTTTAGAGGCGCAACGGAATGCTTTGAATGCTCGAGGTATGTGCGGGCTCTTTTGTGGCAGGTATCAATGCGTTGACGGACATGTTTAGTAAGACTGCTCAGGGAGGAGCTACAGCTGCTCCACGAGCCAGCAAGTTACGTCGGGGAAGTTGTCAAGGTCATGGGGAAGAAGAAGGTCTTGGTCAAAGTCCAGCCCGAAGGAAAGTATAGTAAGTAGCGTCTACTTACTCTGCTTGTCTTTCGCTAACACTTTCGCAGTTGTTGATTTCGACTCCGAGATCGAGGTTTCGTCCCTCACACCGTCACAACGCGTGGCACTTCGTTCCGATTCATACACGATCCACAAGATACTACCCAACAAGGTCGACCCTCTAGTTTCGCTCATGATGGTGGAGAAGGTGCCAGATAGCACGTACGAGATGGTCGGAGGACTCGACAAACAGATCAAAGAAATAAAGGAGGTGATCGAGCTCCCCGTCAAGCACCCAGAGCTCTTCGAATCTCTCGGAATTGCCCAGCCCAAGGGTGTACTCCTATACGGCCCCCCAGGAACTGGAAAAACGTTACTGGCTCGTGCCGTCGCCCACCACACCGACTGCAAGTTCATCCGTGTGTCCGGTTCTGAACTAGTGCAAAAGTACATTGGAGAGGGTAGTCGAATGGTTCGCGAGCTTTTCGTCATGGCGAGAGAACATGCACCTAGTATAATCTTCATGGACGAGATCGATTCCATTGGAAGCTCGAGAGGGGAGAGTGGTTCTGGGGGTGGCGACTCGGAAGTCCAGCGGACGATGTTGGAGCTCCTGAACCAGCTTGACGGTTTCGAAGCTACGAAGAACATCAAGGTCATCATGGCTACCAATCGAATAGGTAATCCTATTTTGCTGCCATCCCTTGTCGCTGTGATGACGTTGCTAATCACTCCGACTTCGAATGATTTCTCCGTAAACTAGACATCCTTGATTCTGCATTGCTGCGCCCTGGCCGAATCGACCGAAAGATCGAGTTCCCGCCACCAGGCCCTGAAGCACGTGTGAGCATTCTTCGAATTCACTCTCGCAAGGTAATTGCATTCGCTATGCGTAAACGTCTTCCCTCATTGATCACGATCTTTAGATGTCCCTTCAGCGCGGCATCGACCTGAAATCCCTCGCAGAAAAGATGGGTCAATGTTCGGGGGCGGAAGTCCGTGGGATATGTACGGAAGCTGGTAAGCTTAGTGTTCCATCACCTAGAATTGTTTGTCTTTTCGACGTTCGACATTGCAACCTCACGACTTTTTTAAGGAATGTACGCGCTTCGTGAGCGTCGCCAACACGTTACCCAGGAAGATTTTGAATTCGCCATCGCAAAAGTTCTGAAAAAGAACCAAGAAGGCAACACGTCTGTCAATAAGCTATTCTCTTGATATCATATACTAGAGATTCTGGTTTCGGATACAACTGGAAGCCTGTCGTATTATAGTCTCGAAATTGACCATGCATTGCACACATACTGTACAACTCCGACATCTCAAGTGATGTGTTCCCAGTATTGAATCTTGCTTCTGGTTCGAGACTCTTTAAGTCGGAGAACCCTTGACTACTACATATAAGAGATTGGAAAGTGGAGTGCCCGTACCCCCGATTTCACTTGAGCAACTACCGTGAGGCATGTGTCGGTTTTATTGTTCGCCCCCGCTATCGGTGCTGGTATCCAAGAGGTATTTGCGTGGGGCCTAGGCACAGGCGGTATGTACGCGTCCTGAATTCATTCCAGGGGATGTTGATGAAAGATGACATAAGGATTCCTTCAAGTTATGAACAAAACTAGAGAGAGATCAAACAGTGGAGCTACGAAGATCTTTGTCCATAGGCAGCTTCAAGTTGCAGAAGGCGATCAAAGACGGAAAGCGAAGAGTGGAGAAAAGGATGCCTGAGTCAAAGGAGATGTAGGGGAACAGACGATAGGCGTCACGAGTGCCAGGCCCCAGCAAGCTGGTCTGAGGTATGTTAACTTCATTCCCCAGTCCCAATGGTAAACGTTTAAACCTTCAGCCTGGAAGCAGGGCGGCAGGAGGTATTGTCCTAGCCAGGGCACATGTGCTTGGATCCGCCCCTTCGGAAATGAGTATGTTCCTCATTTCTTCTTGCTTGCTGGAGTGAGTCCCCATGGTGGCGAACAGAATATCGGAGGGCAGTGGGACGCCTTGGGAGAGTACTAGTAAGTGCTGCACAGCGGAAAGATGTCCTGCGGCTACTGCAACATGAATGGGGATCTTGCCATTGGCGTTGCATGCAATAGGACTGCAGCCGGAGTGGACGAGGATCTCCACAGCCTCCAAGAGATCTTTGCCATCGACAGAACTTTCTCTGAGGGTATCTCGATGAAGAGTGACATGTAGGATACTACTTCCGTCAGACGTGCATGCATGTACATCTGCTCCTTTGTCAATGAGCATTTTTATGATTTTTGCCCGATTGTGCGAGGCCCTCGCAGCAGCAAGTAGAATGTCGGAGGGAAGCAGGATGTTTAGTGAAAGCATGTATTCCACAACAAGGATGTGTCCCCCCAATGCTGCAACATGGAGAGGCGTCTTGCCATCAGAGTTGCATGTCGCAGGGTCACAACCAGCCTCAATAAGCACTTTGGCCGCCTTTACTGTCTCAAAGGCAGCTTCGCCCCAGCTGCTCGAATGATGCAGGCTGACATGCAGCACTGTATCTCCATCAGACGTGTGTGCACGTACGTCTGCCCCTTTTTCAACGAGCATCTTTATCATTGTCACTTTTGCCGGGTTGCCACAGCCTGCTCTTGCGGCGGCAAGCAGAATGTCGGATGAAAGGGGAATGTCTAGTGAAACCATGTATTCCACAGCAGAGGCATACCCATTGGCAGCTGCAATGTGGAGAGCCATTTTGCCGTCAGAGTTGCATGCCGCAGCATCACAGCCAGCCTCGATAAGCGCTTTTGCTGTCTCGAAGGCAGCAGCGTCCCTCTCCCCCAAGTGATTCATGCTGACGTGCAGCGCTGTATCTCCGTTAGACGTAAGTGCATGTACGTCCGCCCCTTTCGCAATGAGCATCTTTATCATTTTTTCCCGCTGGAGTAAAGTTCTCGCGCCAGCAAGCAAAATGTCTGCGGGAAGTGGGACACCTAGTGAAAGCATGTATTCCACAATGGAGATATGTCCATAGGCGGCTGCAATATGGAGCATCTTGCCGTCAGAATTGCATGTTGAAGGGTCACAGCCAGCGTTGACGAGCATTTTTACTGTTTTCAATGGCCCGCCCACTGAGAAGTCAGGGAGAGCCATGGCAACATGGAGAATGCCACCCCCATCAGATGTGTGTGCATGTACATCTGCCCCTCTGTCAATGAGCATCTTTATTATTTTTGCCCGATTGCCCCAGCGTGCTCCCACCGCAGCAAGCAGAATATCCGCGGGAAGTGGGAGTCGGACTCTGCCTGGTGAAAGCATATATTCCACCGCAGGGGTATGTCCTCTGTTGGCTGCAATGTGGAGAGCCGTCTTATCATCAGAGTTGCGTGTTGACGGGTCACAGCCAGCGTTAATGAGCACTTTGAAGGTCTTCCAGGCAGCGTCATCCCATTCATCCGAGCCCAAGCTAGCTGCAGCAGCATGCAGCACAGTATCCCCATTGAAGGTACGTGCATGTATGTCTGCCCCTCTGCCAATGAGCATCCGTATCACCTCTACTTGATTGGCCCTGGCTCTCTGTCCGGCAAGCAAAATGTCGGTAGGGAGCGGAATGTCTAGTGAAAGCATGTATTCCACAACGGAAATATGTCCCCTGAATACTGCGACATGGAGAGGCGTCTTGCCATCGGAATTGCACAGAGCAGGGTTGCAGCCAGAGTCGATGAGGATCTTTACGGTCTCTAAGAGACCCTGCGGTTCATGCAGAAGAACCCCAGCAAATCCAGTGAGGTCCTGGTTGATGGCAACATGTAGCACACTATCTCCATTGGACATGCACATATGTATGTCTGCCCCTTGATCAATAAACATGGACATCATCCGTGCTGGATTTTTCCAGGCTCTTGCGACAGCAAGGAGAATGTCAGAAGGCATTTGGATGTGTTCGGAAATCAGGTATTTGGCAGTTAAGACATGGCCTTGGGCTACCGTGATATCGAGAGGCACCTCAGGTCTCAGGCTGGACTTGTATCCAGCAGGATCACAGCCCACCTGGATGAGTCGGCGTGTTATGTCGACCATAATATCTTCTTCATCCGCTACATAGTCCCGTCGAAGAACATTGCTCAGCAATGTTTGTTTGTCCCGGCAGTCGACGACCCATTCTACAAATTCATCGGTTCGGAGCAAACTTCTGACAACGCAAAGAGGGACTGTTTCCGTTGGCGATACAGAGTTCTTAAATAGCAGCTCTGGTACTCGGCTCCCTGCTGCCAGTAACAAATCAACCAGCCCAATGGCCTCTTTCTTGACAGCAACTTCGAGTGGTAGGGCCTGCCAAGATCCCTCAACAGCCCAGCCAATATCATTCACCCTGGCACCTCGGGAGAGTAGGGTCTGAGCATGCTGGGCCTTGTCAAAGTGTACGGCATATATGAGCGGGTTGGTTCCAGCGTTTGGAATAAGAGCAGCATGGTCGAGGTATCTCTCCAGGAGCGACACAGACGCAAAGCGGACGAGGATATAAAGCATGAAGTCATGCTTCGAATCCGACCAGTTACGCAAACACTCATATGGCCGGAACCCAAACTTGTCACGGATTTGTTTCCACTTTCGAGGGCTTTGCTGAATATCGGCTTGCAGAGCCTTCAAATCGTCCAAGACCCAGTCATGTTCCCACCCGAGGTGAGCGAGGTGGCCAAAACCGTTGAATAGTGCATAATGTACCAGCCCATGGGACAAAAGCCTGGCGTCGAAGGATTCGTCTTCGTCAGAGGAGGCTTCTGCCTTATCAGACAATAACGCCGGCTTGGGGATGAGACAGGACGACGAGCGTTTGTCTGTGATAGATTTCGAGGAGTGTCCGAGCAGAGACATGTAGCACATGCAAACGCGAGCCAGCTGTTCATGAGCATCTTGCAAGTGAATATAATAATGTGGGAGCTGGGTGCGAACAAGTTCCCCCGTGAGGTACTCCTATGGAATGGGTGTATTAGCCACACGTAAGAACACATAGCTTAGATCTTGCAGCATACCTTGACGCTGAAATGAGAAAGGGTAATAATATCTCTCTGTGAATTGTACGTCACAAGACTCCCGCAAGCGTCCAACAAAATGATTTTGTTCAGGGGTACGATGTCATCGCTCGATGTTCTTCTTTCAAGGTCGATCTTCAGTGCTTCCATGATATCAGGCAAACAGCGTGGTTCGAGAGCAGCTACCAGCCAAACCAGGACACGTCGGACGAGCTTTCCTTGCAATTCATTTTGGTCGGCCGTAACTAGGATTCTCTCGTAAGTCTCATCAAGGCCATCAGGGAGGCTCTTGAGAGTGCTTTGAATCTCTCCTGCGGACGTGCATTTTGCCAGCATGTCAATTTGACATTGGACCCAACGGAACCTGAGAAAACAGTTACATCAAGCTCCGGAGATTGTCATACAAAGCCGCAATACTTGCATGCCATCCGCCCTGGCGAGTAACGCAAAGTGGATCTCCTGTTTCAGGGCCGGTTTGAGGATCCTTAACCATTGGCGAGAGTCCAACTCTATCGTGATGTGTCGTTTCATGTCTGCTGATACAGCACCTCCCATGTTCTGAAGAGAGATCGAAGGAAGGTCGAACAGTGTCTCCATGATTATCCGTTCAGGCCGACTAGTAACAAAAACCCGTATGTGACCGTCGTTTAACTGCTTCACCGCATGGACAAGCTTCTCAGCATCTTTGCACTCATCGAGTGCATCAATGACAATGAGAGGCTGACGATGGAGCTGCTGCGCAACATGACGCACAAGACAAGTGAGGAGCTTCATGTCGCAGGGGGGCTCAGTGCCTTCGGCCTTACGTTCGACGAGCTCAGGCACCGCGTCTCGACAATCGACGCCATCGGCGTTGGCAAGGCGAAGCAACTGGGTAAGCAGGGAACGCATGACTTCGGCAGCGCTCGTGGATCGCTCGTTTCGAAAGTCGCAGTAGAAGAACGCCAGAACTTCTCCATCGCGCAATGAACTTTTCAGTTGATCGATCACGGAAGACCTGTGAGCAGAGTCAGCACAGAGGTGAGGTGAGAAGCGTGTACGAACGCTAAAACTGATTTTCCAGATCCAGCTATAATTTTTGCCTCATCAGCAATTGTAAACTCGTACATGAAGCGGAATAGCCACACGTTTTCCTTTCAACCACAGAAACGGACTATCACCACACCTCCATGACTGATACGTTTCCGTCTCGGGTAACCATGTGCAGGTTTCAGCTTGGCGTAATGCACATGTATCTTCGTGTTTTCTAGTGCAGGTGAGTCCGTTGAGCCATCGCAAAAACCTCTCCACGTCCTTCCCTATGAGCGGTGATTCGTTGTCAGCGTCACTGCCTATGCATAATGTTCACGATGCACGTACGATCAACTTCCTTCTTCCTCTCTCTTCTGCCCACCGATAACTTGTTTCCGATAGTTGTCCTGCCCCCACCTACCTCACTCTGGCCTCGCTGGACGTTCTTACTGCCCTCATCAATGTCGACCGGGCCATTAGGAGCTTCTTTGTGGCGTTGACCTCCTTTTCCATTGTTCCTAAGTGCTCTGATTAAAGACGCTATGGACAAGCTCGTTCCAACACCGTGGCACCCACCAGATGTCCATCGTGAGCAAGAAATGAAAATTGGCCCTGTGTTCATTAAAGAGCGTAATAGCCTGATGGAAGCCTTCATGCTTGGATACGGAAGGGATTATGCTGAATAATTGCTGCGACAAGGGTCGGTCCTGTAACAATCTCTGCATTGCCTTCAATGTGTCCAAACACTTATCAGGTCCGTTGCTCGAAAGCCATTCAACAAGACGAGGATCAATGTCAGGGTCATTGGAAAGCGAGGAAGATTTGTTGACGGCCCCAAGAGCGAGATTGGAAGCGGCTACAATACGTTGCAACTGGCTTTCGAGTTGAATATGAAATTTTGAGGAGTTTGTGACGCCCTTGGCATAGCCAGCTGCTGCAGTGATTAACTGTTGTGAAGCCTGCGCAACCTTGACAAGAGAGACTGCAGCTGACACGTTATCTATGGTCATAGCGGTGATGGTGAGGGAGTGGGAGTGGGAGTAGCCCAGAGAGGGAAAGAGCGCCCAACATACGACTCGCAGCAAGTCAACACCGCTGCTCGAAGTGGAAATATCCCGATGATCTCGCTCGAACTACGAACACCAATGCCCGAAGGGAAGCCAGCCGCTCTGATGTGTCCACATCACACTGGCACCAATGGAAGCAATCGAAGAAGTGAGTTCGGGCGTGTTGAACTTGAGGTTGATTGGGGTGGTCGATATAGTGGAAAAACGATATCGATGCAACGGAACATGGGCCCATATGCTCGTCTAGTAGTAATAGCTTGAATATCCACTTTACCCTGTGGTGAGACATCTCAGTGGAACAGCATCGTTGGCCACTTTACCTCCAAGCGGCTCCAGTTTTCTGTCCAGAGCAACCTACTAGAGATCCAGGGTAAACTACACCATTGCTCCCCCTGCAATATTACATAATATTTTTCACTTTCTCCTCAAACTCCCACTCGCTGTAAATATTTATGCTGTTTATGCTAGGTGATGGCGAGACGGAAGTTGGCCACCAACTGGGTCTGACGCGATGGGTTTAGAACGCTGGGTAGCAAGTTTATTGGTCCTCCGCTTTTCTATGAACCGCACTCCCGTTCGCAGTAAATATGTTTTTGATGCGTACTAAATACGACTTCGAGATCAGTAGGGGTATGTCCGCGCAGGTGCAGCACCCCTCAAACAGGCCGACACTGTTTCACGAGCCAAGCAAGAGCGTATTCATCTTGGAGCAAAGGCCCCACTTTCCGCGCCACCTCTGCGTGATAGTCATTCAGCCACCTCTTCTCCTCCGCCGTAAGGATAGCGTAGTCGATCAGACTCGTCTGGATCGGACACTGATCGAATGTGTCAATTCCAGTTTCAAGTGTTCCTTCCCCTTGCATCAAAGCGGAGTGAGAAACTGACCATTGTGACCCGCTCGAACCCAAGGTAGCCGTTCCCAAAGTTGTTGGGCGTCTCGACTTCACAAACAATCAGCACGTTCTCGATACGGATGCCCCACCGTCCGTCTGCGTAATACCCCGGTTCTGTCGCGTGAGTTGATGAGCCTCTGATTAAGACACCTGTAGACTGGGAGTGTTCCGCACCATTTGACACGGTCATGCCCGCTTTCAGTGGCGTGCTGTTGTAGGCTGAATGCACGCGGATCCGTGGTCAGTTGTCCGCAGTCTCCCGAGTCGGAATTAGGGTCGGGGTAACTTACTGATGCGAGTGCCGATGCCCTGCGGACCTTATCAAGCGCGTTTGTGAGTACACGTCCTTGATATCACTGTATTGCTCGTTTGTATGCATACCTTCGTGCACGTTCAGGAAATGACCGACACCGTGGCCAGTGCCGTGTCTGCGTTAAAACCTTCTGTGAGATGGAACCGACATGAAGAAGATGGACGGACCTGTAATCTGGAAAATGAACCTATCTCAACAAGACTTCGTGACCTATGAAATGCGATAGAACCTCACCTAGACCATCCTGCCACAGCGCCCTGCGCGCCCACGAATCTCTACAAGCTCATAAGTGCTTCACAAGGATCTCAATAAAAGCGTATCCACACACATAATGAAGCCTGTAGGATCAGATGTCAAGAATAAGCCAAAATTAAGGGAAATTAAAGACAGTACCAGTCGTCCCTGTAGGGAAAATGGCAGTGTCGATGGCAATGTGACCTTGAAGAACCCGCGTAAAGGCACGCTTTTCCTCTGCCGATGGTGTTCCAAAGTGCTGTCGTAACATTCTGAGGATCGCCTGGTTGTATATTCGCTTCACATACCCATGTACGAGTGACATCAGTCGTCCCATCGAGGTACTGGCCTGGAAAGGCGCATAGTCGGGTGATAAGCCGCATTTAAGATATCCTCAGCTGGATTCATACCTCCAGAGTCACATAGATAGATCTGGTAGACGGAAGTCAGAGGCGAAATGTCGACCGTGAAACGTGCATACCTGATCCTTCGTGATTGTTGCACAGTCCTTTGGATCCGGCGAATAATGAATGATAGCTAATACGTACCGTCAGCGATAGTGCAGCATTAAGATGATCCGAACACGACCAACCTGCATTCGGGCCAGCAGAAGAGATAGTCGGGAAAGACAAACCACGGAATAAGTCAAGTTCACTTTGGATGAAGGTAAGGACGAGAAGGATTACAAGGAAGACCTCGGCGTTTACGATCTGAATTCCTCGAGCTTGTCTGCCCCCTGGCTCTCGCTCAGGACGACGCCGTTCTTCAGCTGCTCTTCGAGCCATGCGAAGTAGCGAACCAGTGCAGCGCCATCGCGGACATGACATTGCCGGAATCCTTTGATTTCGGTGCTGTTTTTGATGGCTTTCATGTCTGCTACGGGGGATGGAACGATGGCTACATTCTCCTAGAAACGCGTATGTGTCGCTTGAATCAGTGATCTTACAGGTCCGACAAGCAGCGTTGCAGCTACCTCGCCAAGCACATGGACAACTGCAAGGCTTGTCTTGTCTCCAAGCAAAACAGGCTAGATGCCACTCAGTCAGTCAGGTGTCCATCGTCGGTCCACGGAGCTTACCTGCTCCTTCTGCACTAAGCCTTTCTCGGTCAGAGCTCCGAGGTATGGCAGGAACTCTCTGTATGGTTTAATCAGGACCTCTTGCCCAAGATGAGCCTTGACAGCATCGTCAACCTGCGCTTCATCGATGAATAGCACAGCCGAGTACTTTTCCACGACCGCATACGCGAAGAAGACTGCCGTTGTTCGGCCGAATTTAATGTCTGCCTTCGAAGAGGGAATGCATATGCTCACCAGGGTTGAAATCGATGTCAGTTCCACGAAGATTGAACAACCATGCGACTTCGTCAAGTAAAGTGACCGCCATCGCGGTCGCATTCTTCTTGGCCATTGCTTCGCGAACGCGCTGGAGCTTAGTGCTGAGTGTCTCTCCTAATGCAGGGTTAAGCATCTGTAGAAGAGGACTGAGTCGGGGCATATAAACCTGAATACTCGACATGCAGAGCAAAGACTTTGTTCTTGGGCCGCTGGGGGCGGTCAGAGCCCCATACGACGTCTACGGGGTTTTTCAGGAGAGGGACTAGCTCAGAGTCGCCCAGAGACTTCTTGAGTGCTTGAGCATCGACTACAATATGCGTTAGGCAGAACCACGCAGGAAGCAAGGACGAAATTGAAAATTTACCGGCAGAGATGAGACTCGGATCGACTCCAATTCTTGTACCCTGCTCAATGTTCTTGGGGCGGGGTATCAGTGCAGAGCATGGACACGCTCGGCGCAAAGAACCCAATGACGTACTTTCGACAGAAACTCTTGCCAAGTAGGAACATCTTATTGGACATCAATAACGTGTTCTCTTTTCCAATGTATCACAGTTCACCTGGTAGGCCTTGCTTCATCAGATTCCAGTTCCTGCGAAGTCAGGCTCAGGATATGACTTCCACCAACACCTACCCTTTCAGACTCACTTGTCCAACTGCTGTTCAGCCTGCAAGAAGTACCGTCCGTCGGTAAAGAGGAACGCGTTTTGCAGGGTGATGATGGCACATCCTACAAGTCGAACATGATGCGTGAGCTCCGATCCCGTGGACGCGCTGATCCGGACGTCAATGATCACCTGCTGAACCATTGAAGCCCGAAATGAAACTTCGTCGTTCGTCTGCTTGGGAAGGATACTCGCTGAAGTCTTGATTCCCGCCTGTTAGTGTCAGCACATCCACATGTTGGATCACCACTCACGCTCGTCCTCGCTCGGGACTACGAACACACCGACATTATAGTCTTGTCCTCGCATCAACGCCCGAAGGGAAGCCAGCCGCTCTGATGTGTCCACTCTTGCGGTTCCTATGACACCCATGGAAGCAATCGAAGAAGTGAGTGTGGGCGTGTTGAGGTTGATTGGGGTGGTCGATGTAGTGGAGAAACGATATCGATGCAGCGGAACACGGGCCCCATATGCTCGAGCAAGCCTGCAAGCATGGTACCACATGCTTCCGCTAATAGTAATATCCGCTTTACCCTACGGTGAGACAAATGTCAATTAGTCCTCTGTTCACACGCGAGCTCTGCGGGTCTAGTGCCAGCAAACAATTCATCGGAAATTCTATACCACCAGGTATGCGTCGAGGCTAAGTATAATAAATGTAAATAAATGTAAAGTAGCTATGGCTAGCCCATTGCAGAGGTATCTAGGGAACAATTTTATAACCATCAAGACGGCCGAGGGAAGTTCCTCGCACTGCAGTGCTGGGCAATTACTATGACTTCTAGAAACGCACAGAGCTGCCCAAGTCAGCACCGATACCTCTCTCGACACCCAACCGTCACAAAACCTCGTCTGCGTCCGTGGGGTTGGTGTGAATGACAAGCTATGACAACCAAACGACTGGACTTTGCACGATATGATATGTAATTTGATGCTTGGATGGAGGCAAGGTGAGGTGAGAAATGATACCTAACTTACATGCATGGATCAAAATGGCAAAGGATGCGGGTGTGCCTATTCTCATGACGGAATACCTCTCAGGCGGGAGCATCGACGTCGACGTCGATCTCGAAAACTCGGGCTATGATCCTGCGTCTACTGTCGCGAGGGACTTGGTCAAGGCCTTATAATTGAATTTTACTACGTACCGTCTGCTCGATATCCTCACCCCGTCCTGTACCAGCACTCACACCCCTCCTTTACTCGCATTATTCCACATCCCGCGTCCTCGAATGCCAGTCCATAAAAATCAAACACGACGACGGAAGCGGGATCGGGGGAAGGAATATGGTCTTGTAGCCGCAATAGAAGGCGCCAAACCCACTCCGGCCATCCCATTGTGCTGGGACATAAGAATGCGCCTGGCCTGGACCCTCTAGTATAGAGGTGGGTGTAGAGGGTGTCGTATACGGCCCCAGCATATCGCCGACAGCCCGCCCATGAGATGCGTCCGCTTGGCGTCCGTATTCCGGCTTGCGCTGCTCGTGCACTGTTGCGTCCGCCTGGGCGAAGCGATAGGAAGGTACCTCGGCTTCTTCCCGCCGGAAATGCTCTTTATCAGCCGGAGTAGGAGGAAACGAGTCATCTTCGGTTTTCGAACCACCGCTCGCGCTTGTTTAGATTGAGGGCCCTGTGGACCCTGGCAGTAAGGATGTTAATATTACATTCCCAGAGGTGGGAGCCTGAGACTGTCCTCTCTACGAGGACAGGGAGACGCCCAGGTGGAGGGAAGCGCTAGGCGAGGACGAACTCGAGGACGGTCGTGATGGTTGTCGTTGCGGGTAAGAGACGTACATGCTTGAGGGGAAAAGCGGTGTGTTCGAATTGAGCGATGATGATTATCTTTTTACTACGCAGATCACAGGTTGGTAGTACAGTGGGATATGAGCAGAGAATCAGTGTGACGAAGAGCTCGTCAGATCCAGGGTTGCACAAAGGGCCACGGCTTTATCGGCACGTGCTTGCCAGCTTGTATCGTGCGCATAATGAACCGTGGTTCCCTGGTGTGAGCGTGGCAAAACTGGCCTGTAGCATTCACTAGCCTAATACTTTCAGACACTCCTGTCCAACTCTTGTCTGCTCCTTTCCATTGGCTGTCAATCTCACCGGCGAACGATGGTAGAAGATAAATACATCGGGCTAGCACTTGCGGTGTCCAGTTCTCTCGCCATCGGAACAAGTTTCATTATAACGAAGAAGGCAAGCACCCATTTTTTTTTTCACCATCACCTTGTGTTTTTGGTGTTGACGATTGCCATGCTCTAGGGCCTTACAGACGCAGGTGCACGAAATTCAACTTATGCCTCCGCTTCGGACGATTACGCGTATCTTCGCAATCTAACATGGTGGGCTGGAATATCAACACGTGAGTCTGCGGTCTGCCCGCATGCAATGTTGCAACATTTGACAACTCAATGCTCGTTGGCTAGTGATATTAGGCGAAAGTTAGTCTCCAGCAAAAGTTTTCCTTCTCAAGATGCTCACCTCGATTCCGCAGTCGCAAATTTTGCGGCGTACACGTTCGCACCTCCAATATTAGTCACGCCGTTAGGTGCATTGAGTGTCCTCATTGGGTTGGTCCACGCGGTTGTGCGAAGGTGTCAAGCTGACGCGAACGTCATACAGTGCAGTACTTGCGTCCTTCCTGTTGAACGAAGAGTTGGGCCATCTTGGACGGACGGGTTGCGCATTGTGTTTGATCGGTTCCCTCATCATTGTCCTTCACGCACCACCAGATAAAGAGGTTCAGACAGTTGATGAGATCTTGCATTATGCCGTACAGCCAGGTATAGTAGAGAACCCAAGACCTTGCAGCGCTGCTGACTTGCCTTAGGATTTATGCTATATTGCCTTACGGTCTTCGTCTTTGCGATGGTGATGATTTTCAACGTCGCACCCCGTTATGGTCGTTCGAATCCTCTGGTTTACATTTCCATTTGCTCTTTGGTCGGCTCCGTTTCGGTCATGGCCATCAAAGGATTCGGTGTCGCTGTCAAGCTTACTCTAAGCGGCAACAATCAATTTACTCATCCGAGCACATATGTATTTGGTATAGTCGTCGCCGGCTGCATCCTGGTGCAGATGAATTATTTCAACAAAGCCCTCGACACGTTCTCCACGAATGTGTACGTGGTTACAACTCTATCCCTTGTCCATCGAATTAACGGATCATAGTGTCAACCCAATGTACTATGTGGGATTCTCTACAGCAACGATAGTTGCTTCCCTCATTTTGTTCCAAGGGTTCAATACTACGGATGGCACCAACACTGTGACTTTACTCGCAGGGTTCATAGTCACGTTTCTCGGTGTCCATCTACTTAACCTCTCACGAAAACCCGACCCCCCCAAGGCGGACGGACACTCGGCGCTGGAAAGTGGCCTTATGAACCCTCGGATGAGTCTTCAAGGCCGTGCATCCTTCGATGGTTGGGGTGGGACCTCAGAATTGCGATCAGATGGCGTCTTGCAATCCGCAGGCCACGGTCGCCGAAGCTCCCTCTACCGCGCACAGAGTGCAGCACTGTTCAACGCTTTCGAGGAGGATGGACCGGGCGACATGCCATTGACGCAGCTACGGGAAAGTGAAGAAGAAGAGGAGGAGGAGGAGTACGACAGCGATGTGAATGAACGGACTCGATTGCATTCCCAACACCGAGTACGACCGAGCGTTTCTAGAAGTCATAGTCATTCCCCAGCGCTGCAGGACAGCGCGAGGAGCTCGCCTCGGCCGTCTTGATGTGATTGCTCTCTAGATACCTCTGCAACGGACTAGCTATAGCTACTTTACATTTATTACACCGATGCATACCTTACGGTGTGGAATCTACGATTTCCGATGTGCCAGGCAGGCTTGGATGTAAACAGCGACATTCAAGTTGTCTCGCTGCAGGGTAAATACTAAGCATGTGGTACTTGTACTTGTGTTCCGCGACATCGAGTACATCGACCACCCGATCAACTTGAACACGCCCAAACTCACTGCTTGGATTGCTGCCATGAGCGTGACAGGAACCGCAAGGGTGGACACATCGGAACGGCTGACTTCCCTTAGGGCGTTGATGCGAAGACAAGAATATAATGTTGGGGTATTCGTAGTGCCGAGCAGGGATGTGCGCGCGCGTGAGTAGTGATCCAGACTGGTAGAGGCAACTGCGAGTAAGCGACTCGTAGTGTTGTTGGCAGAATTCTGCCATTCTGCCATTGGCATTTGCCAGCCCGGCATTTGCCGGCAGTAGGTCGAGTGCGATGGCAGAACTTGGCAGAACTATGGGCTAGCGGAGGTATATTGTATCATACCGGTGAAAAATATTTACAAATGGCACTCTAGTGGGACTCACAACCTTCTATCTTCTGTGTTTGACATCTCTCTCGACCCATCATGAGTTCTACTTCAAAGAATCCAGCAGGAAGACCTCCTGCCAAAATTATCACGGACCATTTCAATCAACTTGAGAAGGTTGGTAACAAATCCGGCTGGTGGTACTACGAATGCAAATACTGCGGACCTAGTGGGGTGGGCACCCCTATCGAAAATCGAGACAACAAACCCCTAAAACACATCAGTAATTGTCCTAATGCCCCACAATCCACTCGCAATGCTGTATGCACCTATATGGCATCGAAAACCATTGACCTTCAACTGCCTGATCCCATCCAAGAGACCCCATCAGCGACTGGTAGTGAGGAAAGCACCCAGCTAGTCAAAGCACCAAAGCGGCGTGTTGGAACACTGATGGGCTATGCAGACACTCCGCTTACCCAAGCACAACAAGAACCCACAAACGTGAAGTTGTTCCGGTGAGTATTGACTTTGGACGACAATGCAGTACATACTCACCAGTGTCCATGATGCAGATTCATTGTTCATGCCAACATAGCATTCTCAGCTGCCGAAAACTGGTTTTTCCGAAACTTCATGGACGAACTCCGCCCATCATACAATGTCCCTTCTCGTTATGTCCTCTCACATTCCATCATGGATGCAGAACTGTGCAGAGTACAGCTTGAAGAGGTTGCTCGTGTGAAGGAGCGGAAAAGATTGACCTTTTTGCTTGATGGCTGGGAGGACCTGCTGAAGCGCAGCCTCTACGGGGCTTTGGCAGCTGAAATTAACCAGTACCCAATTGTACTCAAGCTTGCAGACATGACAGGGCGATGAGGCTCAGCAGAAAAACTCCTTGAAGTGTCCGAGCATGCCTTAAAGGTCATGGATATGGAGGATGCGAAGAACTTCATTGTTACCACAACTGATAACCCCACTGTCATGCAAGCATTCCAAAAGAAATTTAAGGACAAATTCTATTGGGTCCTCATAAGTGAGCATCTCGAAACAGAGGTGCATCTACTTACATTTAGGTACTGCTAGACATTCCCCTGCTTCCTGCATGGCCTTAACACTCTCATTGGCAACATCTGCTCGCATCCGTGGATGAAACAACAAGTTACAAAGGCCACACAGATTGTGACGTTCTTCAATGGATCACACTTTTGGGGCGGTCAGCTGAAGGATGAGGCAAAATGACAGAAGGTTACCCGTACCTTGAAGAAGAATTGTGAATCTTGTTGGTATGCATTGATTTTACAAGCCATCAGCGTAAAGGAGCACAGGTGTGATAATCTCTTATCCACCATAACTTCACGTTGTGCTAACTAAATAAATAATTGAATAGACAAGCCCTCACCATTGTTTGTGCATGACCTGATGCAATCAAGAAAATGGAC